>APFE031303168.1:53402-140890 GCA_000404065.3 Pinus taeda | reverse complement strand
CAGCACAGAGGTTAACATATCCACCAGCAGCTTGCCTACCTCATTGAAATTTGCATATGAAAAAGGAGGTGGCCCAGAGGGTTGGCAGTCTGCCTTCATGAATTTCTTGGCTACTGCAGCAATGTCTGTGCTAGAGAGCTTGGAGTCCTCATCTAGCAAGTACTTAATGGAGAATGGGTATAACATCTGGGTTTGCTTGTAGTTCAACATTTCATTGATGGAATCTAGTGTTATGTAGAAGAGGATGCTCCCAGATGGAGACTTCACAGCTCTGAGCTTCTGGTCATAGTTTTCTGCACAGAGGTGAATGACTTCAGGGAAAACATTCACAGAAGGTAGGAAGTAGGTGGGTAGATTGGATTCCCAGATGCCATACATGTCACTGTTGTCCAAGTGACTGTTCCTTAGCTGGCAGAAGGTTTGTAAGTGATTCCTCTTTGCCACAAAGTCTGTGATGAGGAAATCACTGTCTACCAGTGGCATAACTTCCAGTTCTTTATTTGGTGGATTCACAGGAGCTACATCTAGTGCAGATGGAGTGGCCATGTCTGGTTTCAACTAGATGTTTTATTTGATTTTCAGGTTTGGTATAAAGGCTGAGGAATTCTTGCTAAATTCTGTTTAGCAGTGAGCAGCTTGATAGTGTAAGGAGGCTCTTACAAGTTTAATGAACTGTGGGGCACTCTGTTTTGAAGAACCAGAGTGTGTTTGAGCTAATTAGCTGGTTGTTTCAAGGTAATTTGTTATAATAGGAATGAGGGAACTGATGTATTCATTTTTTAGCCGGTAGCTCGGCTTCTCCAATTGTTTTTACGGTGAATTTGTAGAGGAGCACGGGTTTCTTCCAGAATTTTGTCACGCAAGGGTTTAACCAGGTTCTTAAGTAATTTCAGTGGACAATTTATCAGTGGGGAGCTTTTAGCAAAGTTCTTTTGCAGGAAATTAGGAGAACAAAGGAGAAATGGGGGTAAAGAGGGTCGCCTGTGGTAAATACCTAGTTTTTATGGTGTAGGAGGCGTCGAACATGGACTAATTGCAGGTACTTGGGTCGACGATGAGGGCGGCAGCAGCTTTGGAGGGTGAAATTTGGATTTCGACCATTGAACGTCGTTTTCACATGCAAAGGAGCTCCGGAAACAACGAATAAGAATGAAGAATAACGGCTAATTCGCATCTTTTTATGCATTTTTGGCCCTTTTGGCGCCTTTTTGGTGATGACGTCATCATGGGCCCGAGTACGGCAGGGTGACGTGGCAGCTGATGTGGGTGCCCAGGTGGCAGTGACACGGTGGTAGGGTGGACAGGCAGACAGGCAACGTGGAGGTGACGTGGAGGCATGGTGGCGGAATGGGCGGGGTGACGTCATGCTGATGGGGGTATGACGTCAGCGCGGAGGACGGGGCAGTAAGTGGTTTCCCCGGAGGGCCTAAGGGTGGTATGTGGTTTCAAGGGGGGGGGATCCGAACACCACGGGAGGCCGACGCGTGGCGGGGGTACGACGGCAATACTGCCAATCCCCCGGATGCAAAAGGTCGGGCACCTTTGATATGATAATGACCGCCCACCGTTGGATGGGCAGGGTCATTGATCGGGCGGTGGGCGGCGAACTTGATGCGATGGCCATTAACGGAGGGGGACCCGCGCAATATTTTAATATTTTTAAATAAATTGGGCGCGGGGGTGGGTAAAAAACATTAGGTTTCGGGCTTATGGGTTAATTGGCACCCAATTTATAATGTTTTAATTAAAAAATGTTATAATAGATGTGTTTTGGGCGGAGAGAAGGGGTAAAGGGGTTAATGAGGGTGGGGCTTTGGAATTTTTTGATATTTAACCATAGGTTTTTATAAAAACCATATTTTAGGGACAAAGGGGCTAATACCAACCCCTGATAGGTTAATATTTCCCAAGGGAGGGTTATATAGCTATAGTGCTAGGGGGAGCGTATTTATACATATTTTTTGGGAGATTTTTCATAGATTCTAATAGAATTAGGGAAAGGGGGGAATTAAGGAGCTAAATAGTACATTAGTGGTTAATATGACTTTGTGGGGTGAGTGAAGGGGTAAAGACTAAGTTCTAAGAGGTAAAACTTAGGATTTGAATTTAAATGAATTGATAAGAAAGATTTTTTACACAAAAAATGTGGCTTCTTTTCTTGATTAAACTTCATGGTTTGACCCAGTAGTTTATCATGAAATGAAGTGGAACTAGACACCTGAGCAGATCTCAAGGTCCTTGGGGATGTTAGTAAATGATGTTTAGGGAAAATAGGGGAAATTAGACATGCTTCCAATGTTTTGTCCTCCACTCTCTGCTTTGATGCCAATACCCTGAGTGGCATGAGTTTTTGCACTTAATAAGCCAATTGGTGATGGCCCTCCATTTTTACAACTTTGCACTACTTACCCATCCTAGTAATCCTAACATTTTTTCTTCATTTGAAGTGGGTGCACTTGAATTAGCAAACCCTGATTGTCCTCTTTTTCTTTTGACTGCCCTTCTATCTAAAATGTACCCTTATTTCTTCCAAGGACCCAGATTAAGCAGTTGGGCACCTTCATTTCTCTACCTAGCTAGTCATCTGCCAAGCTTGAGCTGTTTGGACAGGAAACATTCTCTATTATGCAACAATAAATTTAAACATGGCATGGTCCAGTTTAGACTATTGGGCCATCCATCAAGTATGATTAGCAGTAGTATTTGCAGAACATGATACTGCCCAAAAGATAGTAGTGGCATTTTGACTGGCCACTTTCCTGGTCTTTAGTTTGGGGTTCATTTTCACTTTTCTCTTGACCACTTGTTTTTCTTGCCTTTTGATTATTCTTTTAGGGCATACCCTCTTTTCATTTTTTAATTTTCATAGCATGTACACAAAATATGGAACCTTTGCAGCCCACAATGATGAACATATTTAGCCCTTCCACTGTCAATTATGAAAGATGAAACCTCTTGGTATAGGAACCTAACACTTGCTACACTCACAACCACATGAATCTCATGAAACAAAGCCGCTGCCTTTCATTAATTTTCTATGAAAATATACAGTGCAGAAACAAAGTTTCTTTCCCACAGTCTCCCATAAATTACAAGCCAACCAACCCTTTGCAAATAACTTGCATACAATATATAGAATGTGTGAGGAAGAGATAGAACGCCCAGGGGTTGGGAAGTTACTCAAATCATTTCAAAATGGATATGGAGAGCCAACCATCAGCTACAGGTGCAGCACTCTCAAGCATGACATTTGGTTGGGGTGACCCTTTGCATTCCTTTACCACTTGGATAGATGCCCATATGGAGAGAAAACTCTTTAAATGCCATATTTGGTGCCAAAAAACCAAATTGTATATGATCGGCCCACTTGGAGAAGTCGCGACCCGAAATCTCGCGAAACGGGAGCAAATTGGCAGTTTTTTCCTCTGTGCATCGCGCCAAATTCTCTGTGCCTTGCGCCACTTTGGAGCCCGTTTTGGGGCACTTGCTGGTGTCCAAAATGTGCCCACGTGGGCTTGTTGGAAAGCTTGTCCTGTCTAATTTCTAACCCCACTATAATTTCCAAATTTGATTCTCAGTGACCCCTCCAAATCTTCATTCTCCTAAGACTACTTTCTGTGTGTCAAAAAAGTGGCAGAGAGGCCAGTTTTGGATGTTTGTTGAGCTTTAGGAGGCCCAGATCTTGTCCAAATTTCTTGCTTGAACACCAGTAGTCATACTTTTCAATGATAAATCCAAATATGCAAACCATTCCTTGATTAGAGCCCTAGAAGTTTAGCGTCGCGCCAGTGGCGTGGCGCACAGGGAGGGATTTTTTGTTTTGTGTCCAAAAATTTGCATGTGGCCAAAATTTGCCCAAATTTTTTGAAATTTGGGCTGGAGGTTCCTTATGAAGTGCTATGCTGTGCCAAGGAAGCCTCAGCCAAGATTTGAAGCCGATCTTGCTCCTTTGCCTCCTTTATCACTTTGCTCAGTTTTGCCTTTAGGCTCCTCATTCTTGCTTTGGAGCTCATGTTTCGGGCCTGGTAGTGATGAGTCATGCACCTCAGCATATATTTCTCCCTGTTAGCTTTATCCAACCACTACTCCAAGTGTAGATTGACCTGATCCAACCAAGGCTCATGGTTGTTGTTGATCTCTTGCTCCAAGGTAGTGAGCTCGATTCCTCTCTGCTGGACAGCTTATTTATTTTCACGAATGCTTTGTAGCTCCATGATCATCTGTTGGTGCTCAAGCTATTTTTTCTCTACTCCAGATAATTGATGACCCATCTGGCCATCTCAAAATTGAGTATCAAGTCTTTGATTTCCATGTCCTGCTCCTGAATGGTCATCCTAAGTTTGGCATTCTCTGCCTCTGTCTCTTCATCCAGAATGAGGACGACACCGGTCTCTTGTGCACCTGATGGCCCCTCCTCCTGCATTGGCTCCTTGCCCTTACCTTACTCCTCTAGTGTTGATGTCAGAAGCGAGGGCCCTTCCACCCCGGGTGGAGATAACACTCACTTTGCTGCCGCGAAGAACGGTCTACTGCCCTTCTGGTATGTGATGTATACTGGCATGGTGGCAGTCTCATGGTGCTCAAACTGATGTGAAGGATCCTCCACCTCATGCTCTGCCTCTGATACCACCGATGGAGCGCTGAAGAAATCATGGGAGATGAATTCCTCCCAAGCAATACCCTGCAATCCTAACTGATGGTCCACCAAAATCCGGATGAGAGCAAAATGATAGACACTGTTTAGCTACTGTCGAGGGGTCTTGCACTGCATGAAGTTTTTCATCTTCTCAATGTTGTTGCAAATGAAAAATGGGAGGCTCATATCCGCACCTGGGTGAAGTGAATGAGCAACCTGATGTGATATGCATAAAGGTGTGAAAACCTACCCTCGCAACTGAAATACTTCATGATCAATCTCATGAGTGGGGCATTCTCATCTCCCAAAAATATGAATGGAAAAACTCTGGTGAGCTAGCTCAAGCAGCTGTTCTTGATGTAAGGCTCATAATGATGCCTCTCCACCTTCTTTTTCTTATGCCACTACTCTCCAATGTTCGGTATTCCTATTTCCACTGATATGGTTTCTAGTGTGAAGGTGAAAGTGACCCCAGCCAGGACGGATTGACCTCCCTGTAGATGAAGTGCAAAAAGGCGGGCCAACTCATGATGGACTCTGACATTTGCCACCCTTTAACAAAATTTATAACATGCCAAGTGCTAGAAACAAGACATGGCAAGCGAGCATGCCTGCAACTCAGTGAGGGTGTTTGGCTCATCTCTAAGATGTCTGCCACTCCGGTGATGTCTCCTATGGGCCATCTCTCCTGAAGATGTGTCACTGTGGGTTCCCTCCTCATACTTTGATGAATTTTCTGATGCTAATACTGCTGCATGTACCCTGAGTTTTATGTTGTCCTCTGAGTCCAATGAAACTGATAGATGCTATGAAAATCTGTCACCAAGGGGACAATAAAATAGGGAATGTTAGGAGTGGAATGATGAAAAGGGGAATAGGAGTTTAAAAGGAGAAATTTTTCAGGGATTTGGGAGCGTTTTTGGGTATGGTGTTGATGGGGTAGGGTTTGGATATTTTGAGCCATAGAAATAAAGGGAACGAATGGATATGATTACAGTGGAGATAGGGTGATTATTAGGGGAAACCGCTATAGGGGAATTAGCTGGTAGGAGTAGGGTAGGAGCATACTTTAGCAATAATGTCACTGTAGCAAAACCCTAGCTTCTTGACCTTCTTTGTGTCATTCTCTGTTTTACTTTTAAAATTTTTTTGCCTTTGATTCATGGTCATCATACCGACATTCCTCTTCAAGTTTAATTGCTAATGTTGAAGGTAGTTGGGCTACTTTTCCAACTTTGACGGTTATTCACAAAAATTTTGGGCAATTTAATATATTTTTGGGCTTATAATTCTATGTGTCGCGTGCTTTACCTAGTGTGCCGCGTGCCAGGTATGCATCGCGCGCTCTGCCCAGTGCGCCGCGTGCCGGGTATGCATAGCGCCAGTGGCGATTTTGCACCGTGACCGATCTCCCAGTGTGCCGTGCGCCCTGAATGCGCCGCGCCACCTCGTGTGTGCGCCACGCACTGTAAACTCACCCAAATTTGCTTGAAAAACAAGGGAGAAGGTTTTAGTGGCGGTTTTAGGGTGGTTTCCTTAGGAAACATGATGGAATGGAGGCGGGAACAATGAGGAGTGAGGGGACAAGGGGAGGGGAGCACAACCTTGGTGTTTATCATCACATTTTGCAGTCCCATTTCTCGTTTTTCTTGATGATTTTTTCATGGTCGATCTTGATTTTAGGGTACCATTTAAATATCTTATACACGCCAAATCATTGACAAAGTTTGAGAGAGGAGAGGTGTCAACAACGCCTACCTCTTGATTTGCTAGCCTTCACTAAGATTTAGAATGATTTGCACTGTTTTTATGCTCCTGGGTGTGTGCATCGCGTGCCACGCGCTGGGTGTGTGTTTCACCCTTAAGAAAGTTGAACAACGTGCAGGCTGCGTGTGTGCCGCGGCCTCTGTGTGCGTCGCGCTCCTTGGTGTATGTGCCGCACCTACCAAACCAACTCTCACTCACTCACACTTTCACGATTTCGCTCTCCCACCTTTTGTAATATCTCTCCAAGTCTTCAATAGCACAATGGATTTACTTTGGGTCATAGCAAGTATATAAATAGGCTTGAGAGAAATTGGTTTGATTTTTTCTTCCTTGAAAACCCACTTTCGAATGTTTGTGTTTTGCACTTTTTTCATTGACTTTAAAACACCCTGATTTTCATTTTTCTCTGAAATTTTGGCTCTCATGATGGGATTTTCGGCATTTCTTTGCTTGGATTGTGTGACTGGGCATTTGGCCATAGAAACCATGACTACATCTGAAAAATCTACTTGTGCATTTTTGGAAAATTTTGTCATAAATGACCTTGTTTGAATTTTCTTCAAAACAGAGTTTTGAAGAAGAGTCGATGTCTCTTCAGGTGATGATGAAGCTTTCTGGACCATAGTTGTATAAGGTCTCCCATGGCATGTAGGCTTGTTCTGGACATGTTTTTCAAAGACCAATTTGATGGTTTCCTAGACACAATCATAAAAAATGACTTTGTCCTGTAATATGACCAGACCTTGACTATCATGAATTTCCGTGATTATGGACCAAGACCTGAACCAGCAGGGGCTAGACATGAGGGAAAATGACTAGCATGACTTTCTCCATCAGATCATGGCATGTCCCTAGCGAAATGAAACTGGAAGAGTGGAGCGGGACACCTAATCATGAAATGCATAAAGAGTTTTGATCCCTGGTGGAGGACTTGACCAGATCGACTCTAACATGATCAAGGGAACTATGGTTATGTTCTAATCTAGGGTTAATGGATTGGGGTTTATGGATGCTTTGGAATGTATATATATGTATTGTAACATTGAAAGGAACATAATTAAAAATCAATCTGGTAGTCCAGGTTTTGCGATCCAAGAGAAAATCTCTGTGTATATTTGTTTTATGTGTTATGTTCTCGCCATTGTTTACTTTCTATTTTTAAAATTAATATGTAGGTAATTTATGTACGGGGTTAAAACCTACAATCAAAAGAGGGAATTAAGGGGTCCCATGTCCCCATAGGAGAAATAACTTCATCAACTGTCATGCCAGGTCTCGAGAAGGAAAATAATAGTTCAAAGTGTAGAAATTTTGACTGTAGATCACCTGATAATGGAATGTACTAAAGCAATATACTAGATCTACTTCTACAAACAAACTTGTGAAAGCTTAATCAATTTGAGCACAGTAAATTTAGAAAACATATAACAAAGAATGAGAAATCAATCACACATGAACACAGAAGAAAACCTCGATCTCTGTAATATCATACAAGTGGAAATATGTTCAGCTTACAAAAATCATTAGCTCACGAGCTATCCTGCTCTCAGTACAATCCAATAATACATCTCACAGACTAAATCGACACAACATATGCCTTCCCTACCCCTCCAAGCCTCCTATTTCCTTGTGTAGTTTCTCTTGGGGTCCAATGCTACGACCTATGTGATTTGGCCTCATCACACACTCATCAAACTCAAAATTAATTTCACAATCTCCAAGGAATGAATTCCTTCTGCATGAAAGAGATATTCTCCACGGAATATTCCTGCAACTGATAGTACATTATCCCATCATCTGATCTCAAATGGGTCTCTGACTGAACTGACATGCATGGGTTATTTATCAGAGAAAATTCAGTTATCTAAAGTGCAGCAGTTACATGCATGCATGCATTAACAAATGGAACTCACAATTAGTTCAAAAAATATTTGAATTAATCTAATTAGACTTAACTATATTAACTGAGCTAACTATTTATGACTCAAAGTAAAACTCGTCCTAATCTCCTTCAATCATGGGATAATTTCCTCAATCAATGGAGAAACTGTTGCATGTCTTCACATAGACTTCATGTTTGATTTTCTACAACTAATTAACTTAAGATGAATTAACTAATTATTTTACAAATAGCTTCTAAGATAAAATTCGAATTTTAATTCTCAATTTTAGTTTAGGGACTAACTAAAATTTGAATGTATCCCGAAATGCTATTTTTAGCAGTGTTATTTTTAGAACTTCTATTTTTAGCATTTCTTGTTTCTATTTTCAACACTCCCTCTCAAAAAGAAAGAGATTATTAGTCACCCTAATCTTGTCCCTGTGGAACTCAAACTTGCATTTTGAAAATGCCTTAGTCAAAATATCTGCACCCTGTTCGTCGGTCAAAACATACAGCAACAACATGATCCTCTTCACCACGCAGTCTCGAAGATGATGGCACTAGATATCAATGTGCTTGGACCTATCATGAAAAACTATATTCTCAGAGAGTTTGATACAACTCTGATTATCACAGTAGATCACAGTTGGATCCATCCTCTGACCATACAATCCCACTAGAATCTTCTGCATCTAAATGGCCTTGCATGCTAGTTGACTGACAACCATGTATTCAGCCTCTGTTAATCTAAGTGAAGCTGGCCTCTGTTTCCTGCTATAATGGGAAACTGCAGCTGAACCAAGGTTGAAGATTCCTCCAGAAGTGCTCTTCCAGTCCAATAGACTCCCTACTCAATCTACATCTGTGAAGCCCTGAAGCTTCACTCCCTCTGTCAGTTTGTACCACAATCCATACTAAGATGTTCCTTTGAGGTATCTCAGCACATGATTCATTTCCTTCCAAAGGAGGTTGGTAGGCTAAACCATATCTTAACTCAATTAGTTCACCGTAAAGCATAAGTCTGGTCGTGTGTTCACTTAATACATCAATGAAGCCACCAGCCGTCGGTAAATAGTAGCAACTACTACCTCACCTGAAGTAGCATCCTCCTTCCTCCAGTTCCTAGCTACTGGAGTCTGCATGGGCTTGCATTTCTCCATGTGGAAGCACCTGAGTATCTCATTGGCATACTTGCCTTGAGACACAAATACTTCCCCATATTTTTTCCACACTTCCATGCCTAGAAAGTAGTTCATAAGACCCATGTCTTTCATCTTGAACTCTCTTGCAAGGTCCTGCTTTCAAGACTTGATCAACTGATCATCACCTGTAAAAATCAGATCATCCACATAAATAACAATGATCAATGGCTTACCTTCTACCATGATGTGGTAAAGGTTCGCATCTGCTTCACTCTTGGTTAAGCCCAACCTAGTGAAATAGTTGTCGATCCTGGTGTACCAAGCATGAGGTGCTTGCTTCAGCCCATACAAAGCCCTCTTGAGTTGATACACATGCAACTCATGACAGAAGGTCTCAAAACCTTCTGGCTGCTCAATGTACACCTCTTTCTCAATATTTCCATCAATGAATGATGTCTTCACATACATCTAATGGATCTTCCATCCCATCTGAGCTGATAGTGCCAACATTGATCTAATAGATAAGTACCTTACTACAGAAGCAAAGGTCTCATCGTAGTCGATCCCCTTGACCTATGAGAAACCACGAGAAATAAACCTTGCCTTATGTTTCTTAAGACTGCCATCAACTACTTACTTTACCTTGTAAAGCCATATAGAACTCACCATTGACTTGTCCTAAGGTCTTGGGACAACATCCCACACATTTTTCCAAATGATAGAGTCATACTCCTCTACCATTGCATCAACCCAGATTGGTTGTTGCACTACCTCCTCGAATAAAGAAGGTTCAGACTCTACACACTCCCCAACCAGGGCCATGTAACTAGTGTACCACTTAGGTGACCTCCACTGTCTTCACTGAGAAATGGTTATCCCAAATTCTCTTGTGCATCCATCATCAACCTATCAGCTTCCCTTAAGTGTTTTAGCCCATCTCTAGAAGACTCAGGATGAGTGGAAGTCTCCACTCCCAGATCCTCTGCATGTGGCTACTTTGCATCAATATGAGGCTCCTCCTCCTTAGGAACTAAAAGTTCCTCCTCTGCATGCAACTTGAGCTCCCTTTCAAGTGATACTCACAGGGCTTTCTTCTCATCGAACTTCATATCTTTGCGTTCACTATCCTCTGACTGGTAGGAAAGAACACCTGATAGTTGTGGGGTGTATCAGTGTACCCCACAAGTATCCCCAACTTAGCTGTTGTATCTAGCTTCTTCTAGGTATATTTGGTCACATGGAAATAAACCAATGATCCAAAGATCCTAAAGTGACTCACATTTGGTCGCTTCCCGGAAAAGGCCTCCATAAGTATCTTCATCCCCAGTATATGGTGCAGGCTTATATTTTGCAAGTATACTATTGTATTGCTTGCCTCAGCCCACAAATGAAGTGGTAGGCTTTGGTCATGCAACATCGCTTGAGCTGCTCCCATAATCCATTTGTTCTTCCTTTCAACCACCCCATTTTGTTGTGGGTTATGGGGTGCCGTCAGCTCCCATTTAATTCCTTCTACAACGCAGAAGTCCTTAAACTATTGGGAGACATACTCTCCACCAATGTCACTATGTAAGGCTTTTATTTTCTTTTCAGATTCTTTCTCTGCCAAGGCTTTAAACTCAGAAAACCTCAAGAAGATCTCATCCTTGTTTTGCATAAAGTAGATCCAACATCTACAAGAAAAATCATCAATAAAAATAACATAGTACCTTTGTTTAGGGTGGAGACTATAGAGAATGGTCCACAAACATCTGTGTGAACTCACTCCAGGATTACTTCAGCTCTACTGCGTTGATCCTGAAGGGAAGATTTCGCATACTTACTCAAGGTACAACCTTTGCATGTATCCGTCTGCTCCAATTTTCCCTTGGGAATTTCGGTAAAAATCTGTTGCATGATCTTCAAGGCCCCATGGTGCAAGTGGCCCAATCTTCTATGCCATAGATCACCAAAATCTTGGCTTTCCACCACCTTTTCTTTGGAACTCAATGCAACATAGTCGTCTACCTCTAGCTTGTAGAGATTCTTTACTCAAATCCCAATCCTCTTGGCCTGTCCAGTACCGATATGCCTCAGAAATATGTTTCCTTTACTAAAGACTACATCATATCCTTTGTCTTCTATCATAGTGACAGACACAAGATTCTTCTTTAGAACGAGTACATACTTTACGTCAGTCAGGGTGAGAGGAGTTCCATGTTCCCTATGAAACACAACAATACCTTCACTTGAAACATGGTACTTTCCATCATCGCTCATCTCGTTCTGCATCTAGAGATCCTTCTCCTCTAAGGTACTAAAAATATTCTTGTTTCCAAACATGTGGAAAGAGGCTCCACTATCCAGGTACCACACATCCCACAATGGATGAAACCATGAATGTGATGAGAGAGAAATCCAACTCGAACTGTGGGGCTAGTGCCTTATCATCTTATCTCATCCCTTTCCCTTTCCTCACCTTACTCACTAAGGCTACATTTTATTCGTCATATTTCTTTGATGAAGATGAATCTCTCGTGCTTCTTCTCATCTCCTCCTGCATCGAATCTGACCAAAGTCGTTCCTAATCTGGCAGTTTCTCTCTTCCGTTAACCGAGTCTTGGTAGTTATGCCAGCACATAGGAAGACCGAGGAGAGCAATACTCACCATGTCATCATTGGCTGTTGTGATCCCTACACTTCCAAGCTCATACCTGCAGGTGGTGAGCTTGTTCAGATATGTAGAGATCGTGTTTCCCTTTTCACACTTGATTTTCTAAAGCTTGTCTTTGAGCTCCAGCTTCCTCTGATCGCTATTGTTCTGATATAGATATTTCAATGTTTTCCACATTTAAAATGGTGTCTCCTTCCCATGGAGACTCGAGACTATGTGGTCTCTAGCTTCTTCTAGAAGGATTCTTCTTGCTCTAGCCACACATTTCTTCCATTCTGCCAATTCTATAGCATTAGTTGTTGTCGGCTTGGGAACTTCTTGATCAATGAAGTCCTTTAGACTGTTGTCCTCTAATATTGTTTCCATGCGATCTTTTGAGGCTATATAATTGGAGATTCCATCAAGAGCATACTTGAGTCCTAAACCATTGAATGCCATTGGGTAAATCTGAGATGTGATAAGGATTTGAATTCTATAATTAGGAACTTGAAACTTGAAAATTCTCCCTTCCTTGTATATTTTTCTTCATTTTGATCACCTTTACTCTGATACCATCTCAAAATTCCCACTGTAGATCACTTGGTAATGCAATGCACTAAATTAATATACTAGGTCTACTTCTACAAACAAACTTTTGGAAGCTTAATCAATTTGAGCATGATTAATTTAGAACACATATAATAGAGAATGAGAAATCAATCACACATGAACAGAAAAGAATACTCTAAGAAAAGCCTCATCTAAAAAACCTCGATCTTTGTAATATCATACAAGTGGAAATATGTTTAGATTACACAAAGCATTAGCTCACAAGCTATTCTTCTCTCAAAACAATCCAACAATATAGCTTACAGACTGAATAGACACAACATATGCCTTCCCTAAACCCTCCAAGCCTCCCATTTCCTTGCACACTTTCTCTTCGAGTCCAATGCTACCACTTGTATGAATTGGCCTCATCACACACTCATCAAACTCAAAAGTAACTTTGCAATCTCCAAGGAATGAATTCTTTCTGCATGCAAGGTATATCCTCCATGGAACATTCGTGCAACTGATAGTACATTGTCCCATCATCTGATCTCAACTGGGTCTCTGACTAAACTGACATGCATGAGTTATTTATGACAGAATATTTAGTTATCTGAAGTGCAATAGTTACATGCAGGCATGCATTAACTAACTGAACTCACAATTACTTCAATAAACTATTTGAACTAATCTAACTAGAGTTAACTCAGTTAACTAAGCTAACTAATTACAACTCAAAGTACAACTGATCCTGATCTCCTTTAATCAAGGGATAACTTCCTCAATCAATGGAGAAACTATTGCATGTCTTCACATAGACTTCATGTTTGATTTTCTAAAACTAATTAACTCAAGATGAATTAATTAATTATTTTACAAACAACTGCAAAGATCAAATTCGAATTTTAATTCTCAATTTTAGTTTAGGGACTAACTAAAATTGGAATGTATCCCAAAATGCTATTTATAGTAGTGCTATTTTTAGCATTTCTTGTTGCTATTTTCAACACAAAGGATCCTTCTTAGTATAAATTGAACATTGAGGATACAATGCCACATAGTTAACCCGTGGGCGGGTAGATTTTACTTGAAGACTTGGAACATACCAAGTGGTATTCTTAATTAAATTCGAATTATGGGGGTGATTATCAAATGTAAGTTGATCAATAGTGACAATATTTCTATTATGAGGAAAATAGATCAATCAAAATATTGAAGACACCACAACATTCATAGCATATAAAAAATCATGCCCAAGTAGCATATTAAAGTCTAAAGGGTGATAAACCACCATCATATTGATTAAGATGGTCTTTCCACCTAGAGTAATAGGTAATTGAGGAAGAACACCCATAGATTCAGCAGGTCTTCTATCATAGGATAACAACTGACTATCATTTGCCAAAAAAATTGGAGAAGCCAAAGCATTCCAAGCCAAGGAGGATATAATACTTGCAAAGGATCCTTCATCCACCATACATTGATAAAAAAATTTGGAATTAACTCTAACTTTTATTCGGAAAGGTGTTAGCAGAAGGAAGATGAGGTTTGACGAGATTATCCCAATCAAAGGAGATGCTCATAGAACTTGGAGGGGGTATATTCGAAGAGACTAGAATTCCCCTTATACCAAAAGACTATGCACAATAAATCAAAAAGACTTTCTTTTTAGGCACTTCACCCCCCAAGAGAGGATTGGAATCAACTAGATATTTCACTAGGTCGACCACTTCATCAACCAATGGTTGATTAGAGTATTGAGAAACCATAACAGATTCAAGAGTAGAAGAGCCTTTAGAATTTGACCATATCCTTTGTACCACTGGAATACAAGGGCACAAATGGGTAATATGGTCTCCCGTACATATCTTACAAGGGAACTTAGGTTTAAATCTTCTATGCCTAGGTTTCTTATCAACATCCATTCCGCCAACATGACTAGCAGTGGTTGGTGGAGAGTCCCCAACATGACTCGCAGAGGTTAGTGACTCTTTCCCAAGAGAGATAGGACTTGTTTCCCCAACCCTACTCATAGAAGTAGGTGACTCAAAAAAAATATGACTCACAGAGTTAGGTGACCCATTGCTAGTATGACTTGCAGTGACTAGACTTATGCCCCTAGTCCTACTCATAGAAGAAGGTGATTCAACAAAAACATGACTCACAGAGGTAGGTGATCCATTTCTAGTATGACTTGTAGTGACTAGACTTATGCCCCCAGTGTGACTTGCAGCAACTGAAAGCTCATGTCCAACATGACTTGCAGGGGTTGGTGATGACTCATGGATAGAACTATTTTTCCTCTTCCTCCTCCTCTTTCTCTTCTTTTTAGATCTCTTATTACAATAGGGAGGAGAAATAGGAATCCTATATTTGTCTTTTGAAGAAGATGAACAATTAACACCTTTTTTATGCTCTTGAAATAAATAATTCATCTGAGAAGCTTCAAGAACATTTGGAATATTTAAAGGGGACCATTACCAAACTAGTAGTCCAACATTCAATCCAGGAATATTCAAAGTGGCCAACAAGGGGTTACCAATGTTTTCAAAGAAATGAAAAAAAAAAGGATCCCCTTTTAGAAGGGTCCCTTGGTTGGAATCCACAAGAATATTGGCCATACCTAAATTATATTTAGATTCTTCCCTTACGGGATCATACAAATGACTTTCCAAGGAAGAGAGATGCATAGTAAAACCTTTGCCCTTATGAAGGCAACTCCACAACTTTCAAAATAAATGTCAAAATCCTTTCAAGACTAGTGGAGTGGTTGGTCAATCACTCAGAAACTAATGTCCAAAAGTAATAATAAAAATCCACCTAAAGCCAACTAAATACAAAGAGCAAAAAGAATTCCACTATAAAGTCCCTAAATATGCAATCGATCAAGCAACTTGCAAGTATTTCCGCAGCGAGTCATGAGGAATGGACACAAAAATACAATGAAATGAAGATAAGGGGCCTTCCGTAGATAGTTTGGGATAATTATGGCCCACACCTACCAGCGAAGGTAACATAAACATATACACTAACCCCCAGGAAAAAGCATTTACCAGTTAAAGTACCTGAGCTTTTCAAGGCCACCCTCCAGAAGTACTAATGAGAGTGATACAACATCTACCTAAAATACCATGGGTATTCCCCCATGCATTCACCTATGTGGTCCCTAGGAATGGAAACTAAGGTCACCAATTCCTATCGGAATTCGGGCAAAACAGTCATTGGTCGATATCTGATAAGTAGGAGAGGGGGTATCTCTCTTCCTTGCCTTCACTCACCCTCATGCTTAACCCCCATAGGAGAAGATATTTCCTGGTCAACTTGACAACACTGGATTTCTCTCTTTTAATAAACTTCTATGTTTAAATTTAGAGTGGCCTTGGATATTTAACTCTCCACACACCTATCCCAAGGCCCTAAATGGCCTAGACTAGCTGATATTACTATGACAAATCAAAAAATTCTAGTTTATTTTAGTTTTAGTCCTTGATTTTAATGGATTTTCTTAGGTTAGGGGTAAAATCAAAGTGCAACTTTACAATGTTATGATCACAAAATAAATCAATAGAAAATCTAGCTACATGCATATGCAACCTTTTTTCTTCGATAAAAAGAGATTTCTACAAGGTTCTACGAACAAACTATGAAAGAAATTTTTTTTTCTATTTCAAAACTCATGCTCACAAACTCAAAATCTACAAAAAGGCTAATAATGCTTACAATGAAACTATCCTAATGCAAACTAAATACTTAATACAAGATTCTAAGGACTACTCTAAAAGCAAGAAAATGTGTTTCTCAAAATGACTAAGAGGCCAACGGTGACAAAAGGAAGAACAAATTCAATCACAAACTCTTCCCAAAATCAAGTGAATTCAACCTAATGAAAATACTTCACACTTTCTCAAAATGATAAGAAGATCCAAAAAAAATCCAAAAAGGAAAAATGAAGGCAATAAAACAATGTTTTTATCTTTTTTCTTTTTAAGGACACAAAGAGTTTTCGAGAAAACAAAAACTATTGAAGGCTTTAGGATCAAATTCAAGCATGAAGAATGTCAAATTTCACAAGCCATCAATATCATAAGCATGATAAGACTTAAAGTGACAAGAGGCTACAAAATCAATAAAATGATTTGAACAGCAACATACAAACTCCAACAAACAAGAAAGAATTCAAGAAGACCACGAAAACTTTTCAAGATTGCAAGAAAACATTTCTCAAAATCCAAGAAAAAGAAAAAAGGCCAAATTTCAAGAAAGGAAGGAAAAAACTGGGTTAGAAATGAATTGAAACCAATTCTCTATTCCAAAGGCTCAAATTAGCTAAAAACTTCACTGAGAAGCCTTGAACCCAAACACAAAAACCAACACTTTACCAAAATGCAAATCCTAGGTTGACTAGGTTTTCACAAAGAGAGATAGGAAACTGAAAATCTTCCAGAAGCAGAGATTTCCAAGGAAATCATCGAGTGAAAAAAAGAAAATAACATCAAGAAAAACTCTTTAATAAACTTGACATTTAAAAAATTCAAATAAAACTAGGCATACGCGATTGGGCAATGATAGACTCGCATGTATACAAGACTACTCTGCAGGAAACACACGTATACATGTGTTTCTTTGGACAAAAATGCATGTATATGTTACTATGTGAACTAAAATTCATGTATATGAAATTCAATAAGGAAAAAATAAAAAAATTATGTATGATCTAGAATATCAGACATTTTTCCCAAGATGTTAACAAGTCAAAGATACTGGAAAGACAAGAAAACAAACAAGAAGGCCTAGATCAAGAAAGAAGCAACCCAAACTAGGAAATGCTATAAGTATTCCCTAGTGGAGTAGCCAATTATGTTATAGGAATAATACACCCTAGGGTATGGGTTGAGCACCCCAATAGAGGAGAGGGCATACACCAAAAATAAGCAAATAAACAAGCAACCTCAATACTTAAACTACTGAAGTAGGAAGAAGAAGTATTACCTAAAAGTTCTATGTTTGAGGCCGTTTCCATAGGTTTCAAACCCTATGCTTCCTCCAATGCTTCAAAACTTGTAAATAATCCAATAAAAGCACATATATTAGCTGTAGTTCAAAGCATGTTCATGATATAGATGTTAGATCATATAAGAATATAAGTGTAAAACATGAAATCATACATTAATTAGATTAAAACATGAATTAAAGCATTAAGATCATAACATTAGGAGGAAGAAAACTTCTTTATTTATGACTACAAAAGAATGGGGAAGAATACAACCTGATTCTTCCATGGATCCAAAAAAAAACGTCCTCTAGATTCATCTGGCTCAAGCCTCAACAATCCTCTTTCAAATGCATACACATGGATGCCATATAAAGGAGATGGACATCACAATGAGGAAATAGGGGTTTCCTATAGCTGGGATTGCAAGATGTATTGGGATAAATCAGACTTGATCAGGGACTAATTGGATATAATGTCAATATACTATCTTTCTCTCCACTTAGGCCTTCCCTATGAGGTGTATTTATATCAGCTCAAGACAACTTTTTCAGTTGGGATACAATTAGGCCACGAGCTCCTATAGGTAGGCTTCGAGTGTAACCCATAAACCCTGTCAGCTCTACTACATTCTACAGATGTTCAGAGGATAAAAGTGGGCTTGGTTCTCATTTTCATTTAAAGGAGCAGCTATGGTGCTCACCCTCACACTCCCCTTCACCGTCATCACCCTCCATTGGTCTTTATTTCCCTTACTTCCATCGAAATTCCTATTGAAAATATTTTCTGAGTCTTGAGCATTAATACACACAAAACACTATGAAACCTGCAACCATGCATCTACTTGCCTTCATAAAGCTTCCCTATTTCCCTAGCCATTGATCTTCGCCACCTTGATCTAATGGCTCCTAACACATAACTTGCACAGCTGCTTCGGCACCATCCTTTCTGAGTCTCGGGCATTAATACACACAAAACACTATGAAACTCGCAACCACGCACCTACTCACCTTCAAAAAGCTTCCCTATTTCCCTAGCCATTGATCTCTGCCACCTTGATCTAATGGCTCCTGACACATAACTTGCACAGCTGCTTCGGCACCATCCGATCGCCTCCGCCACGATCGGACGGCGTTCACAATTCCCAATCCCGTGAGTTGTCTCACTTTAACCCACAGGGAAAGTGGTTTTCCTCCGCCATGCATCGCGCGATAAGTGGGATCACATGCCCATTGTACGTCTACCACCATCCACCAAAAGCGGTGCGGGAAATACCGCTTACCACCCGTACTCCCTTCCCCACTTGTTAACCTTCGCACATCTCTTCCGCCAATTAGTGGTCAGATCTGCCCTCCCGCGATCCAATAGCTCACGTTTGTTGTTCCTGCTTCCTCCCCATATCCCTTGTAAACCGATCTCTGTCATCCACACACTGGATCCAACGGCTCACAATTTTCTTCTACCTCCTCCCGATAGCTCCTGCCATGAGATCTCCACTGTTGATTTGCGCGATCCAATGGTCAGCCTCATTTCTCCATTTAGTTCGTCTACCTATCATGAAGCCCAAACTCCTTGATTTTTTTGTACATCTGAAGGACAAGCATAACTAGTCCCGACACTGTCCACATTAGATCTTCAGCTACCTCATTCAAGGAAGTATGCTAAGAAGAAGATGGTACAAAGCCTCGAGCAGTTAAAGCATTTATTAGGCATGGGATTTCGTCCATATTCCACTCCACCCAATCAAGAAGGACAACAAAATATCAGAGAAGATAAATTTTGTTCATTAAAGCTAGCAGATCATAACAAAGACTCCATCAGAGATTTAATGTGGTTGGTGGTCCATTATGACCCCTCTATGCATAGGATAGAAGATCATTTTGTAAAGAAACTCTATATATACCCAAAACTGAGATGTAATCAAAGGGATGGTTTTAGTTTTGATGTAAGGTTCAACTTCTGGAGACTGTGACCACTTTGACACTTGCAGCGTCTGGTCTTCATTTTCAGCTAATACAAGCTTCTTTTGTTGTTAATTTCTCTCTTTCCACTTCTTCTTTGTTCTAGGATGTGCCTGTTATGCATTTTTTCATGTGCTCTTGATATTTAGCATTTGAGGGGCTGTCATCCCACCTCTGTGTTAGAATATTCTATGTACTATTGAATGTGTTATGCAGGTTTCTTTTTACTTGGTGCCAAAGAGCTGTCATCCTGTCTGTGAATTAGGAAATAGATTTACATACCTTTTAATTGGTTGCAGCTAACCATCACATGGTCTTATGCATCTGCTGGTGTGATCAGTATTCTCCATATTCATTTAAACCCTCAAACTATGAGTAATTGGTGGTCTAAAGCCTTGTAGTCTGGGGGTGTTCACCCATGTCTAGTGTTAAGCATAGTAGAAGTGGTTATCTGGCTTGAATATGCATCAATCCTTCCATTCATCCATTTCCAACATTTTATTGAGTTTGTAATGTTCCCGAGCATCTCTGAGATACAACCTGGGAGAGTTTCTTGGGGTGACAGCATTAATTGGCATCGTTTCCGGGGAGAGGAGATTGAAGCTCAACTTTCGTAGGAGACGACATAGTTCCAAATTTTAATGATAGACAAGGTTTGGACATAGTTCTGGTTGTAATAATCTATATGGAAACTCCATTGGAGGAAGACCAGCCTTTGGTGAATCCACATTGCAGTTCTGGCTCAGTTTGTGAGACACACTCGAATAAATCCTCAGAAATCACCAGCAGAACCAATGCCTGACCCTAAGACGATTTTTAAGCAGAAAAAAACCTCACAGAAGGGAGTATCAAGGTCAATTAAGCCTTAGAAGTCTCATGTATCTCTGCTAGTGAAAGTTCACCTTCAGAGATTCATAAAGCTCCTTGTTTATTCATTTCTCTTTTGAATCTTAGTCCAAAGAAGCATCCATGTTGTCCATCATATTCCTCTATCTCTGTCATCCTTTTCATTGATCCATACCACTCAGTCTACCAGTATCCTTTATTATACCCCAGTCGTGGCAGATCAGCAAGCTCTTAAAAAGATAGAAAGAATTGTTCTTGCTTGGTATGGACCCTTTGTCTTGCCTGTTTCGTCGAATGCTATGCCTGCTGGAGATTACCAAGAATATATGGCTAAGTTTACTGGTATAGAAGGAGTAACAACTGAAGAGCACCTTGAGTCCCTTTATAGCTATGCTGATAGCATGTATATCAATGAAGAGGATGTGTGGATAATGGTTTTTGTCCAAATCCTAGATGGGGAGGCTAGAAATTGGTTTAGAAAATTACCCCCTAGGTCTGTTGCAGACATTGAGGCCCTAGATTACGTGTTTTTAAGGCATTGGGGGGATAATAAGGACCTGCTATATTATCATACTCAAATTTGGGAACTTTCAAAGGGAGAATGGTGAGCTATTGTCTGATTTTAACAAGAGATTCAATCACATGTACAGCAGAATACCATACAAAATAAAACCTATCCCTACTTCTGCTATGCTTACTTATGCCAATGCATTCAATTCTTAGTTCTGCCTACTATTAAGAGAAAGAATATGTGCTTCTTTGGTTGATATGCAAGATGCAGCCCTTGAAGTGGAATTAAACATCTTAGCTGCAAAAAGACTTGAAGGTGATGTTGAAAGGAGAACACGGGGGGGTGAATCCTCATCATCCTCAGATCTTGAGATCGATAAATTATCTAGGATGATAGAGCTATTAGCCTTTGAAGTTGCTATATTGGAGACTGAGTAGTATTCTAAAGAAGCAAAAGCTCCTACTGCCTTTTCTCTTCCAAATCCAAGTCTACATAGAGGAGAAAAGGAGTAGTTGCAGATCTTGCAAAGAAAAGAAGATGTAAACGAAGACAAAAGGGTGAAAACCCTTTTTCAGAATATAGTCATGGAAGAGGAGCAATATGAAGAAGAGGATGAAGTCCATGGCTTGGAAGATAAGGGCAGTGCCCTCTTCTTAACCAGTGATGCCTATGAATAAGCATTATCTAGAGGCATTGCTTGTCAGTTTATTGTACCTGTAGAACAACAAACATTTCAGTAGAGGCAGCTAGTAGCAGATCCTTTCATCCTTGAAGAGTCTGAGCCTCAAGTCAGCTCATCCTCTAGTGACTATGCAAATTTTCCAACTAACCATCCTGCTATTATCCCCAGCACAGTGATCAAAATGGGATAGGAAAGCTCCCCATCATCTTTTGCCCCTCTATCTGCTCAAGTGACAATCCCTTATAGTTGCCCACTAGGCACTGAGGAAGGCCATGATTCAAAGTCCAGGGCTGATACTGATCATCTTAGTCTTGATATTTTGATACTTGCTCAGGTGGCCTCCACACAGATTGAAAGGGTAGCTTGCCAGATGACAGAGGAAGAGGGTGTGCAGTTTTGGGACTCCTCCTTAGATGTGGATTGTTTTAAGAAAAATGAAGGAGAAGATGATGTCTTTGTGGCCTCCACATGAGAATACATTGGTTCACCATTTATATTAATTGTGTAGGCCACAGATGACACAGAGAAGTACACAACATTTGTTGTTATTCAGCAAGTGTACAAAAGCTCCCTTGGAGAACATCCTAGGAAGAGAGTGTACAGAGAGGGGATGAAGTTTGGATCATCTCTACCTGACAAGGTCAAATTTCCCAAATTGTTTGAGGTAGATGATCAAATAAACCCAATTTTGTAGATTTATGATGAACTGGCTGAGAGGAGGAGAAACAATTTTGGTGACCCAAAAATGGCCAGTTTTTGAATATTTATGTTATTTAAGGTTATCGAGCCTTAATGATTATAAGCATGTTCTTTTACGAGTTTTAGCGTAGACTTAGTTAGACTCCATGCCCAATGGAATACTAGGAAAATGTTTTTTTTAAGGTGGTTTTTGTATGAAGGCAATGGTCTGCAGTTCTTGAGACCTCACAGGGAGGATCTCATCCCCAGAAGGAGCCAGTGTTAGCTCTGCTACATTCTACATATGTTCAAAGGACAAAAGTGGGCTTGGTTCTCATTTTCATTCAGAGTGGTTTTGGTACTCAAACGCACACTCCCCTCTACCATCATCACCCTCCATTTGTCTTTATTTCCCTTACTTTTGTCGAAATTCCTATTGAAAATCCTTTCCAAGTCTCGGGCATTAATACACACAAAACATTATGAAACCCACAACCGCATGCCTACTCACCTTCATAAAGCTGCCCTACTTCCCTAGCTATTGATCTCTGCCACCATGATCTAACAACTCCCGACACATAACTTGAACAGCTGCTTCGGCACCGTCCGATCGCCCCCACTGCGATCGGACAACGTTCGTACTTCCCAATCCCGTGAGCTGACTGCGCTTTAACCGGCGGGGAAAGTAGTTTTCCTCCACCACGTGTCGCACGATAAGTGGGATCGCACGCCCATTGTACATCTACCACCATCCACCAAAAGCGGTGTGGGCAATACTACTTACCACCTATACTCCCTTCCCCGCTTGTTAACCTTCTCACATCTCTTCCGCTAGTTAGCTGTCAGATCTGCCCGCCCGCGATCCGATGGCTCGTGTTTGTTGTTCCTGCTTCCTCTCGATATCCCCTATAGACCGATCTCTCCTATCCACACACTGGATCCAATGGCTCACAATTTTCTTCCACCTCCTCTTGATAGCTCCTGCCATGAGATCTTAGCCGTTGATTTCCATGATCCGATGGTCAGCCTCGTTCCTTCATTTAGTTCGTCTACCTGTCATGAAGCCCACACTCCTTGATTTTTCTGTAAATCCAAAGGACAAGCATAACCAGTCATGGTACTGTCCATATTAGATCTTCAGCTACGTCATTCAAGGAAATATGCTAAGAAGAAAATGGTACAAAGCCTCGAGCAGTTAAAGCATTTATTAGGCATGGGATTTCATCCGTATTCCACTCCACCCGATCAAGAAGGAAAACAAAATATTAGAGAAGATTAATTTTGTTCATTAAAGCCAGTAGGTCATAACAAAGACTCCATCAAAGATTTAATGTGGTTGGTGGTCCATTATGACCCCTCCACACATAGGATAGTAGATCATTTTGTAAACAAACTCTATATATACCCAAAACTGAGATGTAATCAGAGGGATGGTTTTAGTTTTGATGTAAGGTTCAACTTCTGGAGACTATGACTACTTTGACACTTGCAGCATCTGGTCTTCATTTTCAGCTAATACAAGCTTCTTTTTATGTTAATTGCTCACTTTCCACTTCTTCTCTGTTCTAGGCTATGCATGTTATGCATTTTTTCATGTGCTCTTTATATTTAGCATTTGAGGGGTTGTCATCCCACCTCTGTGTTAGAATCTTGTATGTACTATTGAATGTGTTTTGTAGGTTTCTTTGTTCTTGGTGCCAGAGAGCTGTCATCTTGTCTGTGCATTAGGAAATAGATTTACAGACCTTCTAACTTGTTACAACTAGCGAGCACATGGTCTTGTGCATCTATTGGTGTGATCAGTATTCTCCATATTAATTTAAAACCTCAAACTGTGAGTAATTGGTGGTCTAAACCCTTGTAGTCTGGGGGTGTTCACCCATGTTTGGAATTAAGCATAGTAGAAGTGGTAATTTGGCTTGAATATGCATCACTCCTTCCATTCATCCATTTCCAACATTTTTTTGAGTTTGTAATGTTCCCGAGCATCTCTGAGATACAACCTAGGAGAGTTTCTTGGGGTGATAACAAACCCCACAAAAAAAATAGGGATTTTATATTTTTATTCATATTTTAAATCATATACATGGTTTGGGTATAGCTAGACCCGCGTCTGCACGTGTTTTTGGAAGCGCAATGTCATGTATGGAATTTAAAATAATATTTTTTAATATTTCAAATTATATACTTGGGTCAGGTATATGTAAACCTGAGTGTGTAGGTGTGTTGGGTATAGATGAACCCATGTATGGAATTTAAAATAATGCTTTTTAGTAGAAGGACCAAAACTGAAGGGAAAGGGCTACGCAAGGCCATGACTTAGAGCATGATGTATACAAGGGTGATAAATGATGCTATGATAGTATTGAAAAAGTCTAATGTATATCAGGTGATGAAGATCAAAGTTGTAAAACAAAGTGTACCGAAATCTTATGAATAGTTATATCTAAAGAAAATATCCATGTTATGGGCTATTCATTCTTTTCTTGCTCTAAACTATGCATACACCCGGGAATTTGATGATGGATAAGATCCAATAGATCTGAGATGACATTCATGATTATGGGATGATTTTCTTTGTGTTGATGACATCTTAACACATGATTTCTCTCTATATGTCGAGATCTAGGTATGTCTGAATTTATGTGTTGCAACAAAGATTTGACACTAAATTTGTAGATTTGTACCCGATTTTTATAGCCTCCAAGGGATGTACAAATATAAATGTGATTATGGTAAGTCACATGCATGTGGGTTTTGTTCTTGAAAAGAACATACACATTCTGATATACTTTGAGGAAACCGCGTACAAAAACTAGGTTTTTGATGAAAAGGCATGTCCCATTAGTTAATCAGTTTTTGATGTGTTTCTGTTGTCTGTCAATGAATTATTCTTGATGATATGTGCTTAAACAATGATGGTCTAGTTGTGAGTTAATTAAATGAAGAATTTTGAAGTTACTTACTGATTGAGATTGAATATTAGAGAAAGTTGTATGATTGGTTTAGAATGTTACAGTAGACTTGAGTATGATTCAGTGTTTGTTTTAGAATGGCAGTTGTTTAGTTTTCGTAAGTTTAAGATCTATACGTGGGTATGATTCATGAAAGGAACGTACACATATGGGTTTTCTAGTGTAAAGTAGCATATACATTTTCAAATATGGTTAATCAGGGTTTACAGTAATAGGATTTAGATTCTATGATGTACAGTATGATGTCTGATATTCTGGTTACAGTGATCTGAATGATTGGTTGAGTTTTGATTAAGTTTTGGTTGATTGGGTTTCAGTGATTGGTTGATTCCATTGTGTCAGAGTTTGATGATTGAGTTACATGGGCGAGTTATAGTTTGATGATTAAGTTATAATGATGATTTACATTTTGATGAGTGATATTGATCTTAAATGTTGGTAGTAGGTCCAATCTAAAAAATTAGCAAAACGTGGCCCACAAGTTACGATGTGTTGTAGAAGGTGCATCCACTATGAAAATTTATGAAATATGATCCCTAGAGATGAGGTAGTTGGACCTTCCTTCCAGTGGTAGATGGTAAATCAAATTAGGGGGTTGGAGCTCCCTTCCAGTAGAAGCTAGAGAAAAATTGAACATTGTAGCCTTCTACATGTGGGTGCCTTTGTACTGGTATGATTTTTCACCAATACAAGATTGTAAAAATATTTTCTTTATTATAAAAGAAAACAGAGATGACAGGAGTAGCTGGTTTTTTCCTACATTGGGTTTCCACCTTAAATCCTAGTGTTCATGTGTGTTGCTTATGTGTGATGCTTTAATTTTTCTTATTGGACATGGTTACTTTCTATCTAATGTTTAATAAATCATTGATACACTAGCTAAATATAAATAGATGAAGAATTAATTAAAACATAAGTTTACTAGATATACGATAGTTGCCTTAAGAACAATCATGTAGACACGTGGGTTCCTTTCAGTAATGTCATATATAGAATTGAGAATATGAAATGAAAATTTTGTGTTTTTTGAAAATAGTGATTGACCACCGACCCTCTTAGTATTTTTCCCAACAATTGGTATGAGCAAGTCCTTTGGAAGAAGCTTGATCGCTTGAAGGAGATCCATCAAGACAGGTAGTCATAGCGGAGTATTTTGTATCACACCTCATATATTTAATGGAACTAACTTTGTCTTTTGGAAAGTTAGGATGAGAGCATACTTGCAGGAACTAGGAGTTGATGTGTGGGAAATAGTTGAATGTTGATATCAATTTCCAGCCTCCATTCCTTCAAACAATGTAAGAAAGAAATATATGAAACCAATGAAAATGTTGAAAATTCCATCTAGGGAAGTTTGGCTGAGACCGAGTTTGTAGAGGTAATGTAGATGAACATAAGAAAGGTAATGTGGGATAAGATTATCCAAAGTTATGAAGGCGAAACTAAGGTAAAAAGGGTTAAATTTCAAACATTCGGAATTCAATATTAGACATTGAAAATGCATGATTATGAAAACAATGTAGCATTTTTTCTTAGATTAGATGAAGTTGTGAATTCCATGAGAAATCTTGGTGAATATTCCTCTATTATTAAAAAGATTTTGATATCTCTAACTCCAAATTTCAAATCCAAAGTATCTTCTATTGAAGAAATGTAGGATTTGAAAAGTATTACACTTGATTAGCTCCATCGAATATTGAAAACATTCGAGATGAAGAAACATGGTCCTTTAGATATGAGAAAGAAACCTTCCAAGCTACTATAAAAGGAAAAGAGAAGGAAGAATCAAGTTACATATCTGAAGAAGAAGAAGTGAACTTCATAAAGAGACACCAAGTAGGTATAAGAAGATTCAAAGGTAAGCTTCGTTTCAAATGTTTTGACTGTGATAGAGTTAGTCATTATGTTGTTAAGTGTCGTTATAAAGAAAATTAGGAGAAAGGAAAATAAACTCCCAAAATAAATAGGAAGAGGTTAAAAAGCAAGAGAAGCTTTTATACACATGAAGACAGTGATGGTCTTTCAAATGGTGAAGAAGGTGAGTTTGATCAAGATTGTAACTTACTTATGGATTTTGAAGATGAGTCTACTAATAATTTCATTGATGCCCTAGAAGAAAATGACACCTTTATTGAAAACTTTGACAACAATAGATCAGATGCAGTAACATTTACAGATGTCAGCAAATATTCAAATCTAAGAGAAAACTTCTTTCTAGCGATCAAGAATGAAGAAGGCAAAGCATCATCAGGTATGGATTATTGTTCAATATGTGATCCATTTTCTTGTCTATGGAATAATGATAGTGATGATGATAATGAAACTACTGAGTTTTCACTAATGAGTGAAAGTGAAAGTAAGTCTCTTGAAGGAGAAGACCAAGGAAAGTTAGAATTAATGGAAAATACAGATGTGCCGATTCTAAGCAAAGATAATTATCAACAATGGAAAGGAAATATGAAACAAAATCTAATGCATATCGATGTTTGGCATCTAGTAGGAACAAGTCTATGTATCACTACAGAAAATATGGTAAGACACTAGATAAGAACATTGATATGAGAAAATATTAAAAGGATGGAGCCACCAATAAGAAAGAAAAGGAAAAATAGATAAGGTGTGGTCTTACTCTGTGCTCATTCAAAGACAAAGAAGAATAGTACATACGTAGTGGATTTTCTCATCACATGGCTCAATATAGTAGTAAAATGTAGCCTCTCAAGAAGAACCATCATTGTAATGTAGGAGGCAACACAAAGGTAGGTTGCTCGCGCGGGTAGACTTTACGACTGGTCCGACTCCTAAGAAGACTGACAAAACCAGAGATATCTAAGGTTTCACAACTTTTAAATCCAAAGTCACTACAGGACCAATACAAAAACCAAAACCCTAATGCTAAAACTTCAATGAATTTCACTAAAATTTTCGACACTAATGGGACAAGTTCAGGTGAAGATTTTTGACAGACAACCAGTGGATCTGGGCAGTAAAGACTAAGAAAAACAAAATCTAAAGGGAAAAAGTGGATGAAATTGAAATTTTCTCAATTTTAACAAGGTACGCAGGCAGCCTGTTTAACCAGGTGCGTGCACGCTCTGTGTACAAAGATACAGTGCATACAGGTATGCACTGTGTCTAACTCAGAGGGTGCGTACTACTGCAAAATGAAGAAAAACCAAATTCTAACTCGACTCTAAGCTAACCCACCCAAAAGCACAGTAAACCAATCAAAAAACAAAAGAAACAAGACTCTTTTCAGATCAAAGTAATACTCAAAGGAAAAATCAATCACATCAATGGATTCCCTAGTGGATTCGCCAATTTGTCATGCGGAAAGAGTTATTTTTGCGGACAAAACTAACCTCCCTAGGAGTCTAAGACTCTCTAGTGACAAACAATACAATTAAGAGCAATCCTTCTCTAAACATGCATTATTCTATGAGAAACCAAGTGTTTTTCGATCCTACCTCAAGTCTAACGCTTGTTGTAGCAGTCCAGCCTCGTCATCCAGATGAGCTCCTCCACTTCGAAACCTGCATACACTAACAATCAAACGATTACATAACACCTGAATATCTCATAAAACAAAACATATTCAACATATAGACGAAGGAGTATATGAAACAATTCATTAACAACAAATCATTGAGAAGAATGGACTTATTTGTATTAATAGGAAACAAAAGAAACCATTACAACCTGAGCCTTGGTGTTGTGCAAGTTCCTCCCAGGGTCCAGCAAGAGTTTTCCTCTACTTTGACAAGCTCACCCACTTCCAAATGAAACAAGAAAGGATGGTTATCTCTCCTCACAAGCTTCTACAAGGAAGTAAGTCCTAATTCCAGCAGCATTTACCCTATAGAATGTTCAGCTTTCAACTTCTCCTCCTTTGGCCCAATGCCTGTATTTATAGTATTCTAGAAGAGGTTATTCAGTTCCAACATCAATGGGATACTCCCTCTTTTGGATGGGGTAGCTCCTCTCTTGATGGGATAAGCTCCTCTATCATAGGGGTGCATGAACCATCTGGAGGCGCTCAATACACGTCAAACACTCTTCTAGAAGGCTCTATAAGTGACCACAAGTAACTTTTTTAAGGTGAAACTCGCGCCTTTTGACCTTTACAGGGGTACGCACCCATCCTTTGGCTTACAGAGTGTACAAGTATGTAGGTACAATGAGTTTGGGATGCGTACATGCAGGCAAGGTAGAGAGAACCTGCGTACCCAGAGATAAACATGATTTTTGATGACTTTCTCTCTTTTTTGAAGTTTGACATGGATAGCAGAGGTATAACGCTTGACAAGGAGGATAATATGACTATTGATGGAGCCATATTAACTGCAGATAGTCATGGCGACAAATATTCATTGATGCCCTAGAAGAAAATGACACCTTTATTGAAAACTTTGATAGCAATAGATCAGATGCAGTAACATTTACAGATGTCAGCAAATATTCAAATCTAAGAGAAAACTTCTTTCTAGTGATCAAGAATGAAGAAGGCAAAGCATCATCACGTATGGATTATTGTTCAATATGTGATCCATTTTCTTGTCTATGGAATAATGATAGTGATGATGATAATGAAACTACTGAGTTTTCACTAATGAGTGAAAGTGAAAGTAAGTCTCTTGAAGGAGAAGACCAAGGAAAGTTAGAATTAATGGACAATACAGATGTGCCTATGCTAAGCAAAGATAATTATCAACAATGGAAAGGAAATATGAAACAAAATCTAATGCATATCGATGTTTGGCATCTAGTAGGAACAAGTATATGTATCAGTACAAAAAATATGGTAAGACACCAGATAAGAACATTGATATGAGAAAATATTAAAAGGATGGAGCCACCAAGAAGAAAGAAAAGGAAAAATAGATAAGGTGTGGTCTTACTCTGTGCTCATTCAAAGAAAAAGAAGAATAGTACATACGTAGTGGATTTTCTCATCACATGGCTCAATATAAGAGTAAAATGTAGCCTCTCAAGAAGAACCATCATTGTAATGTTATTCTTGGAACTAATGTTTTAGAAAAAGTTATAGGACAAGATAAAGCCAACATTAATAAAACTAGAGTAGCAGTTGATGCTTTATTAGTTCAAAGACTAAAGAAAAATATTCTAAGTGTAGGAGAAATGGAAGATAAGAGAAAAATAAGTCTATTTACATCAACCAAGTGTAAGGTAATGAATGAAGTAACTGGAAAAGTGATAATCAGAAGATACAAGAATTGGGACAAATTATATGTGTTTGAAGATTATAATTCTCATAGATATGAGAAAGGATCAGAATTAGAGTAAAAGAAGATTGTTGTTGTCTTAGGGGGTCCCGACTAAGGTTCAGAGTTGATTGTGCCAAACAAAACCCTACGCTACTGGCCCTTCCAGCAACAACCCATGTAGCAATGGCTACAGTCTCACCTAAAGCAGTGTGGGGAGATGATGGAACCAGGTTTTCACATCAAGAGATTAGTGTGATGTATCTTACTGGCTTACATCTACCTCCACACGGATCTATAATCCCCTAGGGCTTGGTATTGCAACTCCCTTCAAATAGCCTCTAGACCTTCGTAGGTCTACAATTTGTCTTTGTGTACCCTTAACAGTCATATCATCTACTTACATGCATCAGAAAGTAACCCTAGATCTGAGCTCCTGCAGATCTACTAAGTACTTTGATAGACATAACTGAATATATCACAATCTTCACAAAATTAATTAACATGGAGTGCACTCAGTTATTAAGATTTATTCCATAAATTCGTGCATCATTGGATCAATATTTCAAAAATATGTTATCTATTCACAAATATGTCACAATCATAAATAAACAAAATTAAACATATAAACACAAGAATTCTTCAACAGTCTTCTTTATTGATGTTCAATATGGTATTACAGACTCAAAACTACCTTGCGCACTCAACTACAGGGGTCCGCTCACTTAGCTGTGGACACTACCTAGGCCTTTGCACACTCATCTGCTGAGCCTTTCTCTCTTATCTAACCCTCTTCTCTGCACTACCTTCTATTGACCCATTACATCCATCATCATCTGATTATTGCATTAGACTCTGTAAGACACACATACGTATACAATCCCATGCTTTGTGGACCATGGGTGAATCTCAAAGGTAACTCAAATTTACATAAAAAATAGCTAAAACCCTTTTTGGCTCCGAACCATCTACATGCTCCACATCCACAAATCACAAAGGTTTTACATCTTTTTACAAAAATTACATCAAAACTTGGTCTTTTAACCCCAAAACTGACCTAGGGGACCCCATCACAACAGGCTCCCAACACAAAGATCATGACTCATCCGCAAGTCACTTGGCTAGTGCTACTATCTTTCGACAAAGATCCCCTAGCTCCACCTGAACTACAACAACATCGACATTGCTCTAAGTGGCTACCTGCTTTATCTCCTCCACTAGTTGCTCTGTAGCTGGTCCATCTGTGGCCAACTTCATGATCTGCTACACCTTTTTAAATCCCTCGAGCTTATCCTAAATGCTTGTTGGGATCTGATAAGCTTCGTCCAACTAAGGCTTTAGCCTAGCCTTAAGAAAGGCCTCCTTCTTCTGAGCTACTTCCACCTATGCGAGGAGTTACTTCCCCTCCTGTAATGTTGCAAGGTGTATGTTGGTGTGATTGAGCATTTCGTTGCCCTTACTTCATCGTACTACCACTATAGCTCACTCATCTTTGTTTTCAATGTCTGTAGGTTTGGATCTTCCTACATGTTGGTGACCAACTCCATGGATTTCTCAAAAACTATTGTGCATTTTGCAAGTATGGCATCTAGAGTTTCCAACCCTTGCTGGATCACGGCTCGGAATTTCTCTCGGACCTCCACTAGATTCGAGGGCTCCATCTTCAATTGCATCTAAGTTATCTTCATGTTGAGTTCAAATTGAACTAAGCTAACCTTAACCTTGGCCTCGCGCACACCAGCAACAATTTTTTTAACATTTTCCTCTGGATGTGTTTCTTCTAGAATATGGATCTCGGATACTTTTTTGCATGCCTCCATAACCACTAACTCTAATCGTGAGTTCTGCGCCTAGAGCACCTCCTTTTCTTCCAAAATCCGTGCCTTCTCGGTGAACAATTGTCAGTTATTCACCTTGATTCTCTAGTTGTATTGTAGCCAGGTTCAAGCCCATTTTCGGTATGCTATCAAGTTGGGCAGATTTTTCCTTGGTCTCGGTGTGTACTAAACCTGTAGGCAAGGGAAATACTCACAAATCCATCATTTGCCACACAACTAGCACTACATGGGTATATTGTTCTTGTGTCGAGCTGCGCATTGCGCCACTCACTTTACCTACATCCACTTGGATCTTAGTTGCTTGAAGTTGCAACTTGCGAAGATCCTTCTAGACTCCCCCTAAATTTTTTATAGAATTCTACTCCAACTACTGTAGTACCTCTGTGGTGATGTCCCTGACTTTATCACCTACCATGTCCATTTCTCTTTGTGTGATCACCAGGGGCTCGACCTACATGTTCTACTTCTACTTCTTCCTCAATCCTCCTTATTGTTCCAATTCTCTCTTTTTCTGCTTGAAGGGGGTATGTTGTCATTCATCTCCTCCTTGTCTAGTTTTTGTCTCTGTTTCTCTCGAAGGTGACTTGTCACCTTTTTGGGTCTCAAGCTGCTCCTACTCTTTATTTCCCTTGGCAATGCATTCCTCCTTGATCCAGGCCTTTTCTGCAACATCTTTATTCTTTTGCGCAACCAAGTTTTGTGCAGCCTTCTTGGTTGCTTCCTTCCTCTTCTTTACGGCCGCACTTTCTACACCTGTGCCTGGCCCAACAACCAAATATGAAGGGGCACAACATTCGTCTAGCCAGCATGCTACTACCTCTTGCGCACTAGTCTTTGTTACCACATATGGCAAGTCATACCATTTTTTTTTCAGGATCCTTCCATGCTTGGATGTAGACTCTATAGAAGTCAGCTTAAAAGCTGTGTAGGTGGACAACTCTGTGTACAAGGCTGGGGACAACCATGGGTGTAGGTAAAATTCCATGTGGAGACTTTCTTCCATCAATACCCAAAAGAATTTCATCTTTGTGATGCGCACGGGATCCTTCGTAGCCCATAAGGAGGTGAATTACGTTGCCTCCGACAATCCTTCTTCCAACAAAGGAAACTGGCTATCCTCCCATAGCTCCCATGCAACGAACACAGTGGAGAGAAGCAACCAAGAATAATGAAATGAATTGGTGTCTTCCTGGGCCTCACGAAAATTCGTGAGGAACTCCAGGCATAGGTATCTCAACCAATTGAACAACACTCCTTTCATCCACTGAGTTATTAGAGACATTATGGGCATTGGAACATCATCTGCGTGACACTTCCTCATCACCTTTCCTACCAATATTTTGGAAACCAATTGAACTACAGGGTTGTTTGTTGATAAGATGGAATACCCTTGCACTTTCTTTACCAGTTTATACTCATTTTTCATGCACTCATCCAACTCCTTCTCTCCTTTCTTTTTGCCAAACTCCTTGGCTAAATTTAACCCTTTATATGACAAGTCTGTAATCATGTGCACCAACATATATGTGATGGGTATAGGCCCTCCCAACCATAAACACCCTTCATGGACCAAAGTAAGTAGCTATCGTATGCAGGTTGTGTTAATCAGTGTGCGGTGGTAATGCGACACCCAAAGCAAGTTTAGTAGCTAGGACTACCCATTACCATGGGCCCATTCTTTTGTTTCCAACATTGTCACACTTTTGCCTTCATAGTATACTCATTTCATGTACTTATCTGTTGCTAAGTGTGGGAACTTTGCATGATCTATTATGTCCCAGTCATCCATATTTAGTAGTGAGACTCGCACAATCCGCAGACCTTCAAAAAGCACCTACTCAGGTAGCAGGGGTGTGGAAATAACAAATTTCTTGGAGTCTGGGTCTTTACAAATCTTCGCATTTCCCTTCCTCGAAGGGATATATTGAGGGAGCTTTGTGATGGGCTCCACTCCTTTGGCATCAACATCCTTGGATCCCTGGCCCTCTTCTACCTCTAGTTCTACAACCTTCTCTTTTTCTTTGGTCAGCTACATGTCTTTATTTTGGGTTGGTGTCATGGTATGCTTCCTTGGAGAAGTGTGGACCTACACCGACTTTTCTGCTTCTCTTGTGTTTCGGGTTGGTTTTCCTTCACCGTGGATTGCTTTGGCCTCGACGACCTTGACGTCGTGGGAACCACAGGCGTAGCTTTAGCACCAGATATTTCAGGGCATGGGGCATTAGCTATAGTGGCCTTTGCACCCATAGCTTCTGTAGCATTAGTGGCAGTCATCCTCTCCATAAATAGCTCACGGGCTTTAAGAGAAACGTTTGTGTGGGTGAAGAATTTGTCCCAAAATGCCTGGTTCATAAGCAACAAACAATAAATTTTAGAAAAAGCTCCAAGTGTGTAAAATTTTCTTTGTTAGATTAGCAGGCATAATTTATAACGCTTTTTAAATTCAAATTTGACCATTCCCCCCAAATTTTTACCATTAATGTTGTTTTAACGGCAGATCTTCAAAGATTCTGGCCTTAAATGCCATTAGCCCACTCCCCTTATCCATATTCTTGCTATTAAATCATGAACAGTGACTCCAATAGTCACTTTCCAACTGTTCTGTGTGCCACCTCCCTCCATAGTGCAACTTCCTACATGCATCTTCCTATATTGCAACTTCACCATTTTCCCTATAGCCTACTCGCTGCATAGTCCTCCAACTTTGGTAGTGTATTTTATAGTCCCGTGATACCTTGTAACTAGTTGGAGCACTAAGACTATCTTTCCATCATGTAGTCATTGCGCTGGATCCCCTGTATATGGCTTCAATCAACTTCCATTCACTCTCGCTGGAAAGGGATCTCCATTCAGCTTCATGAGCTGAAATGTGCCTCGATCTATAATTTATTTGATAACATATGGCCCTCGCCAATGCATCCAAAATTCCCATGGAAATTTAGTAAATTTAAAATCATATAACAAAACCAGGTCATTTACTTTGAACATGTGGAGCTTGATGTGTCGATAGTGCCATGTGTTTTCACGCTCCTTCTGTATTTGCTAATGGAATCTAGCTAAGAATCAATCCTCTTCAAGCTCCATCAGTTGTGCAAGCCATTCCACTAAGGCTTCATGATCTTCCATGCCTATGAGAGTTGTACTAAGTAGATTAGGCATGATATACTCTATTGGCATCACAACTTTGACACCATAGACCAATCTAAAAGGTGTTTGTCCAGTCAACTTTTTACAAGTAGTCCTGTAATCCAATAACACTACAAGTACATGCACATCCCAGTCATTCCATTGTACGTTGCAAATATTCATCATCACATTCTCCAAAATATTATTAAAGGTCTCAACTATTCCATTAGCATGAGGATGATACAAGGTGATCTCCTGAAGATAGACTTGTAACTCTTCAGTCAACGCGCTGATTGTCTATTTTAGGAAGTGCGTACCTCGATCACTTATCAACACTTTCAGGCAACCAAATCTGGTTAAAACATATTCAAACAAAAAATTCACTGTCATAGCCCCTGTGTAGTCCTTAACCAGTTATGCCTATGCCCATCTGGTTAGATATTCCATTGCGATGATGATATAGTTCGTGCCTATTTTCTAGCCTGGAGGTTGAATTAGTTCACCAAAACCAATTACCCATTTTTCAAATGGTTGCAACGATAATTGAGGATTTAGTGGAAACTCATCCCTTCATGATGGTCTGCCCATCCTCTGACATACATTGCATGCCCTAAAATACATTTTGGAATATTTGTGCGCTCGTTGGCCACCATAAACCTGCTTGCAAAAATTTTTTCACAGCCACCTTTCCTGCATAATTTCCTCCCACAACCCCTCCATGAGCTTCAACAAGAATGTTGTTTCTCTCAAAATATGGCGCATAGTGTAATAGTATCTTGTCTGCACCCATCTTATACAAATGTCCCACGATTACTGGAAATTATGCCGCACACACTACTAATTCCTTCCTTTGTTGACTTGTGTACCCTTAACTAGGAATCTCATCAAGGAACACATATTGATAATTTTGTAAAACCTCTAACTCATACAAGGACTTAGCTAACTTATCTTGGGAGTGGTATTCCACCTTGATAGTGAAAATTTGACATTTTTTCCTTGTGTCCTTTATTTGTAATGAAGATATGTGGCACATAGAAATCGGCCTAGGTATGCCCTTTATAATATGAGTTTCACTATTTTTTTTTGTACATGTAATTATTTTATCAAGATAATGAAAAATTTCCCTATTCCCTTCCAACCATTCCATTCTTATTAGGATTCCATATGAGCCTAAGGGAAGTATTGTCAAATTTACCATAGTATGATTCCGAGTCGGTATAAATGGGAATGCATTTACCCAACTGGAAATGTTTCTTTTTGTGCCAATAACTAACTAGACCAACCAAGAACATTTATATTTTCTTACCTTTAATTTATATTTTTCTACAACCTTGGAGTTGACAGAGATTAGGATAGCATTAGGGTTTATTAATATAGAAACATATCAGCTAAAGATAGTTCCTTCTATCTCCACCATGGTGGATTTATTCTCTTCTTGTTACTCTTCCAATGTTGCGTTGATATGCATAATGTTCTTAGCCACATCGTTAATGGTGCAAGCCTCTTGAATATTCTATATATGTTATCTTGATTGTGTGTTATAGGGAAGATTTCATAGGATGTGGGGTTCACCATAACCTCAACACTTCAAATGTTATTTATCTTTTCCATTAAATCCCTTACTAGTTTCAATCTACCTAGACCCATTTTTAATTTTCATTTGAGATATTTGGGATTGATTATTATTTTTATTGAAGCTCTCATTTTGATTCCCTTTACTAGACTATTTAAATTATCTCGTTTTCCCTCATTTACTACATTGAACAAATATTTTATTTTTTTGTAAGCCATGATTTCAAATTATCATTTGTCTATTTGTCTTGTTGGTAGAAAATCCTTTCTTTTATAATAAAATCATCCATGGTTTTGAGCTTATCGTATTTGATTCATTCCTCAAAAGAGGGTGGAAGGAAATTTATAAACCATTGTATTTTCACTTTTTCTTCCTTTATGTATATCCTAACAGGTGAGTAAATATGGTTACTAACTCATCCTTAGAAATCTAGCCTAGCTTTAAATCATGAAATTCCTTAGCCTTATCATTAAAAACCACTCAGTCAAATATTTTTCCTTAAACAGTCACTAGAATTCCTCCCAATTAATCTCTTTTCCTTCTAATTTTTGAATTGTTCTAGCCTCTTTCCACTAGAGAATTATATAAATTTTGATGTCTAAAATGGGCCTCCTAAGGAATATTATAAAATAATAGTGGAAATAATGAAATAAGAATATATTATGTCATCAAATTTAGAGGGAAAAAAGAGAAAAACTAATTTTTCAACTTGTATTTTCGACTTATATCCCTACAGGTTTACTCAAATTTCGAGAAGGAGCACTAGTTGGATGCAAAATATAATTTCTTATCCAAGGATTACCAATTTTTAAAACTTTCAATGGACCATGCAACACAACAAATGAGAAATACATGAAAAAACATTATTACAATCATGTTTCTCATGTTTTTCTCATTTTTCATGTAGATCAAAAGTATGCAACTTGGGTACGCCTTGAGTGAGGAATTAAATTACACATCCAAAAAGTGCTCCCACTTGAAATTTTAATAAAACCATATCTATATAAGTTGAAAATAAGAGTTGAAAAAATAGTTTTTTATTTTTTTATTTTTGAATATTTTTACCTTTTTACTCCAAAAATGGTCAATCATTCCCCACAATTGACATCGCAATCTTGAATCTTATTGGTTCTTATAAAATTGGATTTTGTTGTACATTTTTATTTTGAGGCCCATTTTGTATCTCAAACTTTCTCTAATAGGGAAGCTTTCCTCCATAATTGATAGGTAGCTAACTTTGCCTTTAGTTCAGTAGAATAGTAATAAAATTTAAAATATCTAAGTATATTGAGTAGCCATGCTTCTATTGCTTCCTCACATTCCCCATAATATGTTGGGGATTTGATCTTTTTAAATTCTCCTTACAAATCCACTTTGGGATTTTTTCTAGACTTGGAATGAAATTTTGATGAGCTATCCTCCTCCCCTTCAGAATTTTCCTCGTTACTTTCAGCCATCTATTCAAATGTTTTCCATTTTGATCTCTCTCCTCTATTATCTCCCTCTCTCATTGTTTCTATGGTCTTAGGATTTGATTTCTCTACAATATTTTTTATTAGCTACTCTTGTTTTACACTTGCTTTCAACAAGCACTCATGCATGGAATGAAGATTCAGTAATTTTATTTGTAGGTCTTTCATCATATTCAACAATTATTTGGTGGGTAGTTGTGCCTATTGGCCCAAGTGCACACAAATGTGTTCCTTGCCTATATGAGTGTCTCTGTGGAGTTATTCCATTTTGTTAATATTCTATATACTAGTTTTTGTATTCTATGTAAGATAAAACATTTATTGTTAGAGGAAGCAATGGTCAACACAAAGGTCACAATATTTGAACTTCACTCCAATACCACATGTAACATCCCCTAATTTTCACACGGAATATCATGTTTATTACCATGGAGTTATACAATGCTAATTTTTTAATATATAATATTAATACATGCATTAATTTCTATCTACAAAGTATTTGTTGGGACCTCTTTCTCTTATAAATACACTCATGTTTAATGTTTACTTAAATTATGTTTCGTACTATTGCACTAGTTTTTGCATGTATTCTCTTGTAATATACTTCTCATTTTTTTTCCCATGTCACAAAAAATAATGGTTTAGATATACTCGATTTTCTTTGTTTATTTTTTATCAACTACATGGCTATAATATCTTAAAATAGGGGTTTCTACCCCTTTCCCCGACACTAATGATGTAATACATTGGATACACTTATACACACACACACACACACACACACACACATACACACACACACACACACATATGTATGTATATAAGCGTATCTAATGTATTACACTGAGGGTGTAATACATTGGATACACATACATACATACATACATACATACATACATACATACATACATACATACATACATACATACATACATACATACATACATACATACATACTACATACATACATACATACATAACATACATATATATATATATATATATATTATATATATATAGATAGATAGATAGATAGATAGAGAGAGAGAGAGAGAGAGAGAGAGAGAGAGAGAGAGAGATGCTCATAGTAATTATTTCCATTCTCAGACCCTCATTTATATAAAAGGGTGTAATTTTTCTAATGTATCACCTTTGCATTATTTTATGCCACTACTTATATTAGTTTCCACAACCTCAAAAACATATGAATTGGTTATATTCATTTTTTCCTTGATTGATAGACTAATCTTTTGCTTAAATGTTACTCGCCATGGTTTTTCAAGCTATACTACATTTGTATCACTGACTCACATGGCAATACTTTCAGGGTTTCTTAGTAAGCTACCCATTCATGTGGGTTATATAACATGTTTGGAGGGCATGCACCATAGTTAGAGCCCTAGTCATTTTTCACAATTCTACAGTGAATATTGGGCAATGGTTGATCAATAGTGGTGATCATTTTATAGGTGGTTAGGGTGATAACCTACCCTGACCTCTGCCTGGTAGTCCCATTAGCCATTTTGTTAAACTATGAAATGGGCTTTGAAACTTATGAAATTTTTTGTACAAATAAAGGATTTTTTCCTTTGGATATCAAGAGTTTTGATGCCTAGGAGTTACCACTCTTCTTGCCTCACCTCCAAGATTGATATGCCACTAACAAAGACTTTGGTACTTGAGGAACTATTCCTCTAGTATGGAGTTTACAATGAACTTGATTCTATTACCTCTATGATATATACTATGTATTTATTCATAATGTCCTCTATAGTTATACTTACTAAAACATGTTTCCCTTTGAATGATAGGTTAACCCTACATTGTTAGCTAAGGGTTTTGGTTGTAGTGATTTGCTTTTACAAGTGCTCTCATTATGCCATCCTTAATAATAAATTTTCAGTGTTATTTCCTCAAGGTAAGGCAAAATTATTACAAACCCTAAACTCCATAATCATTAAGCAACTTCTTTGTTTTCAAATTCAGTAATTATTTAATAATGTTGGCAGCTCTATGGAAAGGCATCAAACAAGAACCCCATTCCTTCCTTCTAGGTAATTTATATGACTCAAATGCTAACATTTTCCGTATTTCCTTACAACTTTTTTTGCTAGAATATATCTTAGGAATTTGACTATGGTTTCATTCATTTTCTCACAAGTTAGTTATCATTGTGAGTTTTGATTTAGGGTAATGATAGGAGCTAAATATTGAGATTCTTTCTCTTTTCACAGCTCAACAATGTGCTTATCTTCTTATTACCATTTTACAAGTTTTTACTTAGCCATCTATCAAAAGAATTATTCGGCCTTAGAGTCTCTACAGATAAAACCTATATGGCCATTGTCACCTTTCCTAAAGTGTGTAATTTCTTATCTTCTTCTCCTTATATAGGTTTAGGCCTCTCTCAATACGATGGTCCAAAACCACGTAGGACCAATACCTTGGACCTAATACCTGGGGTCAATACCTTGTACCAAATATCATGGACCAAATACAGAAATATCATGGACTAAATACCACGGACAAAAACTTATTTTCTGACATGTACACGCCTTTCTTTCAGTGAAAGTGCGTGTATACGTTATATGTGCCTTGGTATATAGTGAACTTGCATGTATACACTACTTGGTATATAATGAACTTCTGTATATCTTTCTTTCTTCATTATGTGAGTCTGAACTATGATCTGTCATCTAAGTGAGTTACCATCAAGGACAACACTTGAGTCATACCTGTATCATAATGCCAACACTTGCCATCTTTAAACACTTGCCAATATTTTACATTATCTGGGACTATTGTTCTATGTTTGAGTTCTATTTCATACTCCTTATTGGGATAGATAATAATCTTAAACACATTATATGAGGTGGCCAATGCATCAATTATCACATTCTATCCTCTAGGAATGAAAGACACATTATATTCTGAAAAACATTGTAGAATTTCTAGGAAAACATTCCAATAGGATCTCATCCTAGGCTATTTAGTCTGATACTCACATTTTCTTTGATTTATAATAAACTCTAAATCCCCATGAATTGAAATCCTTTTTTCCCCAAATCCTTCAAAATCTACAATCTTGAAATCAATGGTTCATACTTGGCCACATTATTTGTACAGTCAAATGTTAGCTTGAAAAAACATAGTTTTAACTTATCCATATTTGGGCTAACTATCATCACACCAACTCGAGCCCCCTATTTTCTAACTGCTCGATCAAAATCCATGTTCCAAATCTCATCATCTTCAACTTTGTGCTCTGACATATTTTCGTGCAATTCACCTTATTTCTCCTCTAATAGGTTGGTCCTATTTTTTACTTTCTTCCTCCAAACACAAGTCATTATACAATATAAAAGAATCCATATGATAATGAAATGAGTAAATAGGATGATTATTAGGCCTTTACTTTCCACTTACCATGTATTTCATCAAGGTCCCTCTATGTAATCTCTTTGATTGTCCAAAAATAGGAATTGTGGCATATGACATATCCATCTATAAAGTACCTTTCAATTTTTTAGCCCGTGACCCTGATAAAATTATACCAAACTTCAGAGGAATATCAACAACAACTATATCCATCACTATGATTTTTGTTGGAATTTGAGTGAGAGAGACAGCCAAATCCTTGATTAAACCCAAACATTTCAATTTAGCTGATAACCTTTCCAAACCAAGTTTCTCCATGATAATCTTTGGCATTAGTTTATGTGATGAACCTGAGTCTAAAATTCCATTATGTAGCATTAAACAATGTACATTCAAGCTAACATAGAAAGGTGGAACATCCTCCTCTTACGAATATCCTTCAACTTTTGGAGAGAATAGAAGTTGAGGATTATCATCATTCAAATTAAAAATATCTGAAACATCTCCTATCTTTATTGTTTTGATAATACAACTTTTTTATTTATCATTCTAGATTAGTTTATGAAATGGAATGGATATTTTGATTTTAAATATTTCATTTTCTAAAATAGAAGAAGATTAAGTTTTCTCTACCTTTTTGATGATTGTGTCTTTCTATTTTGAAATCTCCTTTGTAGGATCAACTTTCTTCTGGCTAGAAGTAGGTGTATGAGCTTGGCCCTTCTTTCAATGATTTATTGGAACCATCCTGTTTCTCAAGTTATATTGTCATTTTACTTCCATGATTGCATTTTGGTACCCTTTCTTGTAATCTTCTGATTTCATGAGCATGATATCTTCCTGGATAAAAGAACAATTCATGTTCTTCTTTTTTCAAAAATATTATTTCCTCTGTTTCACCAATATAATATATCTGATCTTGATCTTCTGTTGTTTTTCATATGAAAATTTCTCTTGGAAAGGAGGCCTGATTTGTTGTTGATCTCCCTGATTTCTTTGTTCTCTTTGTTTTATTTGAAGTTGAGGTGTTCAGACATTTGGATTTATTACTTGAGGAGGTGTCTATTGTTCTCGAAAAACAACTTCATTTTCCAAAGTCAACCTTTCTGCCATCTTTCCCACTATTTTCACCATGACACCGAACTTGTTATCTGATGAAGATGAAGGCTCCTCTTTAACCACTCCCCTATTTTCTGCTTTCATTTTGGCCTTTCTATTCAATATATTTTCCTCCACTCCAATATAACTTATTTACATATCCTCCATTGTGGCTAGATTCCTTTATCTGAGATGAAAATAAATCTCAACATTGAAATCATCAGTGTAACGAGGCAAAACCAACCCTTGGGGGGGGGGGTTATTTCAGTAGGTATTGAGTTATACAACTTACCAAATCTGGTTGAAAAATCTTGAAATGATTCTCTGAAACCTCTCTTTAGGTTTTCATACTCAAATAATATTTGTAGGGGGTTCTTCTTTACTTCCCATATGGCAAGGAAACTTTGCTCAAGATGATGGAAATTGAAATGTCTTCCAGCTATCAAGGTTCTAAACCATTTCTTGACCTCACCTGAAAAGATTTAGCAAAGAGTAGAAAATTAACATATTCATGGTCTACCCTTCTGGGTATATAAATTCATTCAACTTGTCAAGATGTTTTTATGTTGTGTTGGGACAAGGTTCCCTAGAGTCAATTTTGGGGTTAAAAGCCCACATTTTGGAGCAAAAAGCCTAAGTTTTTGTATGTAAAGTGTAAAGTCTCCGCAATTTTTGGTCATGGAGCGTGTAGATATAAAGTCTCATAAATATTTTATACCCTTGTTTTATGTAAGTTGTGTTGGATTTAGAAGATCTATCCATGGTTCGCGGACCATGGGATTGTATAAAAACAAGAGTCTTAGAAGAGTATAAGGCAATTAAAAGTTCAGTAATTGATGATGAATGTAATGGGTGATTAGCAGAAGAGCAAAGGGTCTTAGAGTAGAAAAAAGGCTCTGCAACTATGTGCGTAGAGGCTTAGGGTAGAAGTTTGTAGCTGAGCGCACGAACCCCTGAAGCTGAGTGCGCGGGGTAGTTAGAGTCTATAAGAAGATCTAAAGCATTCATAAAGAAGATTACTCTAGAAATATTTGTGTTTGATCTATTTAATTTTCTTATGAATGAATGTAATTATGTTATGCTAAATAGTGGGTTTATGATTTAATTCTATGCTGATGCATGAATTTGTATGTTTCACATTGTTATCTGAACACAAGTAATAATATATGTTTACGAGAAGAACAACTTAATGCATATTGAAGTTATCTAATACTTAAGATGATCTGGGTAAAAACAAAAGTAAGAGTAATTATAGAGACACGTAAGTGGTTGATTCACCTATTTAGGGACCGTGAAAGACAGTCATAGACCTTCGCGAAGGTCTAAGGGTTGATTAAAGGAAATATATCAATAAGCCCTAAAAGGCTTATCAATCTGCGCAAAGGAAAAACTAGGGTATAAAACGACATCACTACCATCTCTAGGTATGAAAACTTGGTTCTAGCACCCCCCATACTGCTTTGGGTGAAACTTTAGTCCGTTCTCCATGGATTGATGGCGAAAGGGCCAATTGTGTAGGAATTTGTTTGGATAATTCAACGTTGAACTTGGCTGAGGGCCCACTAAAATAACAAATGGTTTCATTTTCAAGTGTGGGAACTGCATAAAGAGATGTGTGATGTCACATCAATGAATCCAACTAAGAAGTAAATTGGAGACTGCCTGGATAGAAAGATCCATGAATTCACAGCGCAAGAAAATATAATTCTGTGATTAATAAAATAACAAAGGTTGAAGGGATATCTGTATGCATAGATACACAAATTATTCTTTTGTTCCTTCCCGATTGAATTATATGAGCGGATCACTAAATTGGCAGAAGGCCAAGGAAGGAGGAGACTTGACGGTCTGATAGTGTGGACCCTAGAGTTAATGCGAAGACTAGAAGCCTCTAAAGATAAGATTGCACGTGCTGTCGATCACTGGCTCGATCATATCATAGGAGGATTTGTGACATCATTCATGGTCAATACTTCTATCAACTATAGTGAAGTGGAGCGACACTTCTTCAAGGGATGCGAGGTAAGTATTTAAGGTATTTAAATACTTGTATTAAGATGCTCTTGTGTGAAAAACAAGTTATGCAACTACCTTGACATTTGGAGCTACGTGAAGTGGAAAGATATTTAGGGATAGAGGGAGAACTGGCCCTAAATATATCTCTTTGATTAAACCTCCTCTGAGTGATAACGACAAAGCAACACAGGATTCACCACATAGCGATGTTCAGTTGATAAGACAAGGGTTCCTGTGAATAGCCCATCCACCCACACCACATCCATCTTCACCTCTGCCGTATACACCTTCACCCACACCACCACCACCTCTGCCACCATTCAATATGGAAAATGGACTGAATTTGTCCATTTTCAAGGGTTTGGGAAATGAGGATCTAGACCAATTTTGGTTTGTCATGAAGGTTGTATGGAAATATCATGGTATTACAGATGATCATATGAAGAAACAAAAAATGGTTACTTCTTTACAGGAATGCGTGCTAACGTGGTACACTAAGTATGGAACTGATAACCCGACAACTACGTTGGTAGATATTCAAACTACATTCAATAAGGAAAGAGATCACGATGAGGTCTGGCGAGAAACCCTCGGGGCTACATCAGAGATTGAAATGTAAGATCCACAAAGCTAACATAAATCTTATGGATGGGTAGCATTGGAAATGGTTTGTTGCTTCACTCTTACCTCATCTAAGGGTTGCTTTACCGCATCAAAAGATAGGGACCTAGGTGGAAGCCCTGGATATTGTGATGAGATTGCATGAGACACTTATGCAAGATGTTACTCTGGGAGTTTAGCAGATTGATGCAAAGTTGCAAAAACTTTTCCTAGAGTTTCAAACTTTGAAGAAGGATAGACCAGCTCATGCAGAGGTGCGTGAAGAAGTATGGTGCCTGAAATGAAAAAGTAAAGGCCATGACAAAGATCATTGTCCAATCTTTGAGAATTATTTTATAGCGGGAGGTTTGATGCCTCTGAGGCTGGAAGATCAAGAATGACCAAGTGTACGACTTGCATTGTGGTGTGACATCTGTCAGGTAGCTGGAAAACATGTGACAGACAATTGTCACTTGATGTAGAAATTTGTACAGACACTGCAATGACTCTTCTGCAACTTCTGTAAATCGGTGGGTCATGAGGAACATAATTATTGTAGTTATGAGCTAATGATGTATAGAACAACAGCATATCAAGTGTAGGTAAAAAATAAGCCTCTGGATCAAGGTGTTGGGGGAGTACAAGGAGGATACTTGGGGCGCAAATGATGCCAAGGTGGAGGAGGACTTGGTAGAGGTCCAAGACAAGTTATTTGCTATGACAGTGGGTGATCAAGACATTACGCATAAGAATGTATGAACCTCACTTACCTATCATGCCAATACTGTAGTTAGTTTGACCACGAGATGGAAGATTTCCCTATATTACTAGCTAAGATACATGAAAAGGGGGTGTAGCCTCAACAGTCGACTCAAAACTTGCAGATGATGAGGCTTGAACCACGCGAAGAGGATCCTAATGTGAATATAGTGCTACAAAGTGGAGTGACGATTGGTGAAGACAAAGTAAAGAAACTTGAAGAAAGTGAGTGGGTCCACAAAGCTCCAGAAAAGGAGGTTGGGTTTGATTTGGAGCACGTGAGGAAAATTTTTATGTAAGCAAAGAAAAGCTTTGCTAAGGCCTCTGCCTCAAGAACTTAGGATAAGCTAGCTAAAGAGGTGGACCCTTTTATGCTTATTACTTTCTTGGAGACTTGTATGAAGTTGCTACATGATAGAACGGTTGTAAAAGGATTACAAGAGATGATAAATAAATGTGCTAGAGAATAAAACACTCCTAATGGACATGCATAGTCAACAAGATTGGTAAGCATTAGACAAGAATGGGGCATTAGATGAGGCTCACTGTGCAGATAGGAGAGTATGAGATGGATCAATTTATTATGGATCTAGGGTTAGATGAGAATATTTTTCCTAAACAGACTTGGGAGAGAATGGGGAGACTTACGTTGTAGTGGTCTCAGATTCAACCGAGGATGGAAAATCAAAAAAAGATCATGACCATGGGAAGATTGGAGGGTGTGACAGTAGATATTGAAGGTGTGAGCGTGTTGGCTAATTTTGAAGTGATTGAAATTGTGGATGACAACAATCCCTACCTTGCACTCCTTGGGATCGATTGGGCCACTGACATGAAAGAGGTGATCAATTTGAAGAAGTGGACCTTGACATTTGAGAAGAAATATATCCACGTAGTAGTACCCTTGGACCCTACAGAAGGACAACGCTATACTGAACAGTCCACGATTATCAAAGTGATGATGATTTAGACCAAATGTATAAGATAATAGAATGAGATCAAGATTAGGTGAATCTTACAGTTGATGGATGTATTGCATGGGACCGTGAAATCTCCCATATGTCAGATTCAGATGAGGAGTTGGAACATTGGAAGAATTGATTGCATGAAGTGTTTATGTTGCATTGTAATATGATGACTAAATCACTGTGTTGTTTCTCATCTAAGATAGGAAGTCTGCCTTATTAGGATGCATTTGAAAGGGAAGTGTCAGAAAATCATCACTTCTAGGCCTTGGTTTTGGCACTGCACTCTATGCCCACAAGATGGTGGGGTATGCACAAAGTCAACTTTGATGATTGGCTCGTGTACAAGAAGATGATGACATTGTAGTTTGGTCACTCGAAATTTTGATTAACAGAGAAATATGATGGAAGGAATGATCTGCGTGATCAATTGGAAAAATGGACTGAAGCTTATGGAGTGGAGCCTTAGCCTGAGTGGGTGAATTTGTTCTATCATACTTTAGATGTAATACCAATGAATTGGTACTTGGAAATAGAGCTCCACCATAGCACTGAAGAATGAGACGTTTTGCGAAAAGGATTCCTGATGACATTCAATTTTGAGGATGGATTTGAATGTATGTGAGGTGTTGCAAGAGGTCAAGGTAGCGATATTCAGGATACCACAAGATCCCTTAGATTCAATTCAACTAGATCGGACCACCCAGTTGCACCATGTGCTGGAGTGCTATAATGTGACTACCGAAGAAGAAGATGAAAATCCAAGGAACATTAATATCCCAGAGACTAAAGGACACTGCAAAGTTGAGGGACCACAAATAGAGAATCAAGATATCACTACACCATTGAAGACTAGACAAGTGAACATTGGCATGGAATCAGAGCTGAAATTTGCAAATATTGGAGACTACTGGGATGATGCCACATTAGATAAGGTTGTTGAATTGCTCCGTGAATATTAGGATTTTTTCACTGCAAATTTTTCAGACTTGAAAGGGAAATAGTGGACCTGGGTGTTATGAAAATTGCATTGAAGCCAGATGTGAGGCCAGTTAAGCAAAGACCTTAACACCTCAATCAAAAGTATAAAGAAAAGGTCCACTTAGATTTGCATAAAGTGCTTGTAGTATGTATTATTGAACCGGTGGAGGAATCTAATTGGCTAAGCCTAGGAAAAGAAGTAGAAGGATGAAATAAGGATATGCATAGATCTTAAGAAGTTGAATCATGCCTGTGTACATGATCCCTTTCCAACTCCATTCACCAATGAATTGTTGGATAACGTTGGTGGTTACAAAGCATATATATTCATTGATGGGTTCTTTGGGTACCATCAGATGAAGATCGTGTCAAAAGATAGAAGTAAGAAGACCTTCACGACCAAATGGGGATGCTTTTAGTATACTATAATTTCTTTCGGAATGAATAACACGTCATTGATCCTTTCATGCATAGCCATCGTGACCTTCAAGGACTTCATTCACAATTTTCTCGAAGTATACTTTGGCGATTGGATGGTGTTTGGGCTAGTAAAGTGCCATGTAGCTAGTCTACACTTGATGTTGGATATATGCCAAAGGTATTAGATTGCACTCAATTTGAAGAAGTGTTTGTTCTGTGTTCATTTTGGAATCTTGTTGGGTCATGTCATATGCAAACAGGGCTTAATGGTAGAACCTTCTAATATCATTGTCATAATCAATTTGGAGGTGCCACAAAGTCTGAAACATCTACGCGCAACGTTGGGGCATACTAGATATTATAGGAAGCTCATCAAGAGGTATGCCCAAATCACCACACCAATGGAAAAGTTGTTAAAGAAGGATGTTACATTCTATTGGAATGAAGAATGTCAGTGCATCCTGGACGTGTTAAAGGAGAAAATGTTGACCGCGCCAATCCTAGTCTTCCTAGATTGGAAGAAGGAATTTCATGTGCATGTGGATTGGTCATGTATTGTAATGGGAGAAGTACTGACACAGGCTAGTGAGGGAGAGTTGGATCAGCCCATGGCGATTGCATGTAGGAAGTTGTCCAAAGCTGAGAAACAGTATTTGACGATAGAGACTGAAGGTTTTTCTATGGTGTGTGTGCTCTTGAAGTTCAGGTACTACTTGGTAGGAAACACTTTAACATATATATAGAACATTTTACATTAAAGTACCTAGTTAAGAAGTCTGTGTTTGGGGGGAAGATATGCAGATGACTGCTGATGTTTCAGGAATATGATTTTGAAGTAATTATGAAGCTAAGATGATTGAATGTAGGGCCATATCATATGTCATGCATTGAAACAGGAGAGAATCCTACCAATTTGGAGGAGGGGTTATCAGACGCACAACGTTTTGTAGTGCACATTGCAGAAAATCACTTTGTAGATATTATACACTTTCTTACTATAGAAACGAATCCCGAAAGGTACACTACTTAACAAAAGAAGGAATTGGTGGTGCGTGCGGTAAACTTTTTTGTCATTGCAGGACATTTTTATAAAATGGGATTTGATGAAATACTGCGACACTATGTACCTAAGTTTGAATGGAACAACATCCTCACTGAATCTCATGGAGGAGCCGCGAGAGGACTTTATGTAGGAAAAGCAAGAGGGTAGAAGATTTTATTTGTTGGGTTGTGGCGGTCGACACTTGATAAGGATTCCAAAGCCTCTTGTAGGGCATGTGATGCATGTGAGGGAACTGGCCAGCCATCATAGAGGGATGAGCTGCCTCTGAATCCGCAGATGTCATTACAACCATTTGAAAAATGGGCGATTGATTTTGTAGGACCGATTCAAGCTCTAGGAAAAAAGACAGGTGCACGGTATATCATCACTGTGACTAAGTATTTGACTTGATTAGCAGAGGCATAGCCTGTGAAGTACTCTATAGGGGAAACATCAATGAAGTTCATATTTGACTATGTAATGACCAAGCTTGGTTGCCCAAACATTTTGATGGGTGATCACAGTACCGATTTCCTTAATGAAACGATCAGTGAGGTGACAGAGGAATTCCAATTTTATCATCAAAAGAGTACACCATATCACTCATAGTCTACTGGGATGGTTGAAGAATTTAATAAAATATTGTAGAACACATTTAAAAAAGGTTTTCAATGCAAAAAAGAATGATTGGGACGTGCACGGACCCGCAGTGCTATGGGCTTACAGAACTACTTGCAAGAAGCTAACTCGATAGATGCCTTTTAGGCTAGTCTATTTCCTAGAATCTATGATGTCGATGGAGTATATTGTGCCTAGTCTATGCATAGTGGTGTTCATAGGAATGGTAGACTGTGGATCCTTGAAAGAGTGGCTCATGCAGCTGAAAGAACTTGAAGAAGATAGATTTTTGGTAGGATTTCATCTGCAAGTTTATAAGGAGCGTGAAAAGGCATGGCACGATCGGCACATCAAACTATGTACCTTCAAGGTAAATGATTTGGTTTTATTATATGAGAGAAAATTTGATAAATTTTAAAGGAAATTTCAGATGCATTGGCTAGGGCCATTTCTCAGCAAGGAGATTATCGATTGTGGAGAAGTTCAGCTGGTGAAATTGAATGGAGATCCATTTCGAGGGAAGGTAAATGGCAGTTGATTGAAGCCATACATCGGGGATCCAACAAGATGACTATATGATGGAAGCAAAGTCTTAGCTCTCTAAGAAGTTAAAAGGAGGCACGAGACTATAAATTACACTACCCGAGTTATATAGTTGTGTGACTGGGGAACTGCACGGAATGAAAGAATGTCACAGCATTAGCAGAAGCGTGAAGGGAGTTGCACTATAGGAGGAGAGACCATGTAGGGCAGCTAGAAATTGACCGTTACTGTCATTGTTCATGATTTGTCAGTGAGAAAACAACTAAGAGGAGTGGGGGGAAGTATTTAAGGCTAAAATCAAGAGTGCGATCTTTGAAAATTTACTGCAAATATAGCATTTATGAGTGGATTTTGGGGGGATGGTTGGATTTGTATTCAAATTTTCCTATAAATTATAGAGGTTCGCCCAACGAAAAACACTTTGCATTCTAAGAGTTGATGTGTCATGCTATCGGTTGAGCATGAACCTTATGTTTATTGAGGATTTGGTGGCCATTTCAGTCTTTGACAGGTTACCTAAGGAAATTGAGGATCTCCTTAATAGCCTCATGTCTGCACCTGTAGAAACTGCAAGTGCTGGAGGATCTATGGCCTCTGAGGGAGCTGCACCTAAGGTCATAAGTATGGAGGTACCTGTAGTGGTGCAAAAATCGCAAAGGTTGCCTACGCCACCAAGAGAGGTTCCCAAGATGAAGAAGGACAAACAACAGTGGAGCCTGTCGGTGCATGAGTCACCAAGAAAGCATCTAAGAAAAAAAAATGACTATGGAGGAGAAAGGCAAGGTAGTAGACATAGAGGCCGACGAGGGTAAAGATGAGGATGAAGAGGAAATTGATATTGAGGGAGTAGCCCCTATATCAAAGCTTCCAGAATACATTCCTTTGTGCCAGGGTAAGGTGAAGGTCCCAAAGGACCCAAAAGAGTGAAAATGTCTGCTTAATACACCCTTGCTACCAGAACATATCACGTTTGAAGGGTCGTGCTTGGAACACGTCCCACATCTAAAGTTATAGGATTGTGAATTGGTGAAAATTGAGCGGTTGCCCCACCTAACAACTAATACTTTTATGAAGTGCATGTTCTATGAGGAGTTTGGTGTCACCGCATTGGAGCCAATGAAGTGGATTCGTGGGGTGGAGAAGGTAGGATTGTTGAATCTACTATGGGTGTTTCATTACAACCACACTCCTATTAATTTGATTGTTATAAAATAGTTTTTGTTATTGGTACACAATGAGTACCTATGGTTGGGAGAGCCGATCACTATAACTAACATGTTGATCGATAGGATCACCTTACTACCTTACTTAGGGCTGAATCTGGCCAGGGCATTTGGTGAAAAGATGAACAAGCACAACCTAACCAAAAGGATGAAGGAAAAGTTTAAGCTTGTCAAGAAACCACGTGGATATTCAATTTCAAGTAATATAGGCCTTGTGGTGAAGGTGGCCACCTAGATCTTGGCTAGAAAGGTGGTGAGGAAGTATCGCATAGACGAGATGTCGACACTAGTGGTTTCACTAGAAGCCCAATGCGTGGAGGGCATACAATTCAACTGGTCACACTACCTGTGCAGCGAGTTCCTTGCGAATTGCAGGGAGACAAAGGACAAGAGCAAGATGTTTCACTACTCATGGCTCTTACTTTTGGTTGTGCTGGTTGCATGGAAATTGCTAGAGGAAATCCAATTTCTTTCGATTGCACAAGAGTTTCTAGAAGCAATGAATTTTTCTTCGCTATGGGCCACAAAGAATGTTGAGCGGGTTTGGGAGAGAAAGGTGTTTTTGGTATTGATGGAAATGACAATTAATATGGCCATCAATCGGAAGCCACAGTTGTCACCAACTATTTTTGAGTTGTTGTCTCAATACACAAAGTTTAAAGCAAACTTCCACCAGATTTCCATTTAGGCACAAAAGGACCCAAAACAGAACTGGTATGATTTACCATACCTCATGAAGGATGATACAATTGCAGCAGTCCTCGAGCAATGGCTAGCAGATTGGTGTGCAGCATCAAACTTGACTGTCGGGTCTAGTAAGTTCATAGAAAAGAAGAAGGAAGAGACCCAGTAAAAAATTTAGCAGTTGGTTGAAAAATGAAAGAAGAGGCTAAGGAAAAAGCCTGAGCAAAAGTGGAGCGTGTCGTGAAGGAACAGAAGGAAGAGTGTGACTCTGAAAAAAGTCGGAAGTCTCCTTCACCATAGAAAGAGGAAGAGGAGAAATCCGAACAGGGTGGTGGAGACCAAGAGAGCACTTGCTTCTGAGTAAAGTGGAATAGGGACTAGGAGAACGAAGGGCTACACAAAAAGATGAAGTCCGCTAAGTCATCCCTAGACTCGATCACCTTGACAAAAGGTGAATTGGATGACATTGGTGATAAGGTAAGGGAGACGACAACAGAACACTTGTAGTTGTTTTAGCAGTAGCAGAAGCAAGCTTTGGTCTCCATATGGATGGGTTTACTTGAGTTGCAGATCTAAACTAACCAACTGCAGACCAGTTTAGGGTAGCTCAATGCGGCATCGATTGTTTGGCACTAGGGACCACTGAAGTCACGGAGATGTTTCGCTCTTTGGATCCCCAGGTCGTCACTCTATCAGATAGAGCTCTAATGGTGGAGGTAGAATCTAACAAGGCTAGTCTGAGCGCTCTAAATAATATTGGTTTGAACATGGTCGCACTCCCTGGTGATGTCCTTCATATGCCACAAGCAGGTGTGATCACTGAATTTAGGGCTTAAGTGGAGCATACGCTGAGCGTGATCAGCGAGCAAAAGATTAACAACAAACAAATGTTCGTTGAGAAAAGGACAGCGATAGACAAATGGAAGAAGGTTTAGGAGAAGAATGAGTGCACCACAGTAGTAGTAGCAGAAGCATGCAGAACCATTCTAGAACTATACATCCCCGAAGAGGCATTGTTTGAGACCAAGATTCAAAGATTGGCTACAACTATGTGCGATACTAGGATAGATATGGCAAAGGTTTCATTTGAACTAAACATTTAAATTAGAGAGCTTGAGTTGAGGGCACAACCTTCAACTCCACTAGAGGTCAAAGAACAACGCGAGGTAGATGTCAAGGATGCAGTCACTGTAGTAGATGTTGCAGTGGCAAAATGCACCACACTCTTCAAGCTATTGCTCGAGGCACTCACGAGTCCACAGGAAGATCCTAACCTACAAAGGTTAAATACCAAGGCAAGGGAATTGCAACAGTAGTATGACAAAGCCAGAGACGGTACCCAATGTCGCTATCACGTAGAGATTGGCAAAGTTGCAGGAAGAAAATCAACTGGAAGATCAAGTGGAAGAAGCGTAAGAGAAAGAGGTTGTCTTCAAGGAAAAATTAGCACCTTGGCTAGATGAGACCTATGTGCTCTCTGCCACCATTGGGGAGAAGTTAGCCAGCCTACAAAATACACAACAGAAAATCCTTATGGATAGCGTAGGACCAACAATAGAGCAGCTCATAGAGTAGGTCAAGCAAGCAGCTACGCAGTGGACAACCAAAGTTGGAGTGGTGCAAGTGGAGTTGGGAGGTCTTCACAACAATATCTCGATGGCAGTAGAGTGACTCGAGGGCGAGTCACCATATTTGTGCTGGGGGCCTATTGAGATAAGGTCCCATAGAGTCAATTATTGGGTTGAAAGCCAAAGTTTTTGTATGTAAAGTGCAAAGTATTGACAATTTATGGTCGCAGAACATGTATATGTAAACTGTCATAAAGGGTTCCCGCCCTTCTTTTATGTAAGTTTTGTTGGCTTTAGAAGATCTACCCATGGCCTATAGACCATGGGATTGTATAAAAAGGAGAGTCTTAGAAGAGTCTAAGGCAGTTCGAAGCTTAGTAATTGATGATGAATGTAATGGGTCAATAACAGAAAGAATGAAGAGTCTTAGAGTAGAAGAGAGGCTCTGCAGCTATGTGCGTAGAGGCCTAGGGTAGAAGTCTACAGCTGAGTGCATGGACCCCTGCAGCTCAGTGCGCAAGGCAGTTAGAGTCTATAAGAAGATCTGAAGCATTAATAATGAAGATTACTCTGGAGATATTTTTGTTATATATATTTACTTCTATTATGAGTGAATGTGATTATGTTACGTTGAATAATGGGTTTATGATTTAATTATCTATTGATGCCTGAATTTGTATGTTTTACATTGTTATCTAAATGCAAGTAATAATATTTGTTTACATGAAGAAAATATTAATGCATGTTGAAGTTATCATATACTTAAGCCAGTCTGGATAAATACAAAACTAAGAGTAATTATGGAGGTGTCTAAGGGGTTGATTCACCTATTTAGGGTCCATTAAAGATAGTCGTACACCTTCACGAAGGTATAAGGGTTGATTAAATGAAATATATCGATAAGCCCTAAATGTCTTATCATTTTGTGAAAAGGCAGAACTAGGGTATAAAACAACGTCACTACCATCTTTGGGTGTAGAAACTTGGTTCCAACATTCCCCCATATTTCTTCAAGTGAGACTTCAGTTCGCGTTTCTTAGATTGACGCCAAAAGGGCCAATAGTGTAGGGATTTGTTTGGCTAATTCAAATCTAAACTTGGGTATGGGCCCACTAAGCCAACATGTTGTAATAACTCTTGTACCATTAAACTGGGGCAAGCGATGACCATAATTTTGTGGAAAATCATGCAATGAGCCTCATAAATTTAAAGGAGCATAATGGGCATCCATGAATGTGTGAGGTAGAATTGTGTTAATATTTGGGATCTGTAATGAGTATGAGCGAGATAAGGATACTATTGTTTGAACAATTGATGAGGAGGAAGGAGTGAAAACAACAAAAATAGCAAGAGCAAAACAAGATGGACTATTCAGTGGAGGAGAAACTGCTGGAACATGATGTTGAAATGTGGAGGGATGAGAAGTATCTTCTTGCAATTTATGCACAAGATGTTATAATTTATGAAAATGTACCCAAATATCCCCATCTACATCTAATACACTCCCTTTCTAGAAAGAAATATAAGATTTTAGCTTAGTGTGATCAAATACTATTTCTGCTAGGTTGGTTTCTAATTTAGATCTAAATAAACTATGTTCAAATTTTAAATCAAATTGAACCTGATCAACTGATTTTACTCTTTCAAGGAGGGACAAATATCTCTCTTCTTTTTCCTAAATATCTTGTCAATACTTGTCAAGAACTTAGGTGGATTGGGATTTGAATGATGCCTAGTATGTATTATGCGTGAAGCCATATTTTCCTAAAGAAAATGATTGCAGCTAGTTCTAGATACAATGTTTCTTGGGTAAATATTCAACTTGTTCTATTTTTATCTCACGGTCACCCTCGAGAACCAGATTTGTCCTTAAGAGAAATTTTTCCTAGTGAATTTCTCAAGCTTTTCATTCCCCAGTATGGTCACCACTATGTTAGCACTTCATAATTCCTCGAGGATGAGGAGAGGAACCCAAAGCCAATGAAAAACCATATTAAAACTTGAATCAAGTCATTCCAGCTTTAGAGAGGGTTCTCTCTATATGGATATTTAGTCACTTGGATGACTGGTTGTCTTATATTTTAGGCTAGGTATTGAGATCAGAGAGAATTGATCTTAATAGTTTCATGGCACGTAGACGGAAAATCCATTGGGTATGGAGTCATATGGAGCTGGTGAATTTCAGCGATATGATGGGAAAATGTGAATCCTTAGATAGGGGAAAGGTATGCAATCCTTACAATGTTTTTTTCAAATTTAATTGTAGAGAGGTGAGTAGAGGAGTAGTGGAATTCATAACATCTAAAGAATCTAGTTGAGCATATATTTTACATATTACAATGGATGAAAAATAGTAAAATGTTTAGTGAGCCATAACAGAGCACTTAAAAGTGAATTATGAAATAATTATTTCTTAACTAAGCATTGAATACATGACATTTAAATCATGGAAATAACATAATATAAAGGAAAAAATTGAGATAAACATCACCACAAGAGACTGACACATAAATCCCTCGAAAGGTAGACTTCATCCTTCATCATTCACTGAAACTTAATGAAAATGTACAATGCACAATTTATTATCTATAAAACCCTAACCAACTCTTTATTACCAGGAAAATACATCATATATACATAAAAAAATAATTAGTACCCTCCTTTAGGAACCGAATTCCCCAAAAATATTTTGTTTATGCTTTTAGCAACGAATATAGAACTACTTTCAAGAAACTAGGAAATTGTTTTGACTAAGAAATTTGTAAACAAATTATATTGAATAGATGCATAAAAATGAGGTTAAAAACTCACAATATTCTTAGTACAATTATCATAACCATGATAGTAGATTACAAGAGGTTTATATTCAAATTTCACGGTCAAAATGTTGATTGTGTGCCAGGAAGCAGAGTGCATTCACTATGCTACTTCAACGAGTTGATAATAATCAAATTTCTCATCATGCCCTGTACTTCTTGATGTGAAAAAGAAGGATAAAAGACTCCTAAAGAATCAGAAAACCACTAGAAATACCTATCTAGACTCTAAACTTACACCCATATAAGTCACCACCTACAATATAAGCGTAGCGACTGAGCATAAAAAATTTCCACCTGCATATGTTTGACGAAGTGTTAGGGTCTCTTATTATGCAAAAAAGCTTTTTAATGATCCTAACATTCTTAAAATCCTCCTTAACCCTCCATACCCAAAAAATAGCACCAAAATCATTATCCTTTATCAAATTTTAATACTTTAACAGTAGCGCAACAACTTTTCTGCATTATTGTGTCACCTGCCTCTTTTACGAAAAAATCCTAAAAAAAGTAGAGCATATGATTTACATAGGATAATGCACTTCAAACAAATAGGAAAAAAGAAAAAATTATCTTAGTTCCCTATCCAAATTCAAATCTTTTCTACCTCAGCTAACAAGTCTAGGCTTTCTCTTTCTTACTGCTAATTTTCCTACAATGCCTCATGTAACTGTTGTTTTGTAGCCCTCAGTTCCTTTTTCAAAGTGAGGTTTTGCCTGTAAATGTTCTTGAGTTGTCTATGTAGGGGAAGATTTATCTTCAACATATTCTTAGCTTCAAACAATGCTAGCCAAAAAATGTTGATGTGATCATCTATCTTCTCTTTGGCCCTCTCGTCTTGTTGTCTAAGCCTAGTAATTTTATTTTGAGCTTTCTTCAATTGCTTCCTCAGACATTTGCAAGAAATTATTAAGTTGCTTGTCATATTTAAACACTTGCCAATATTTTACATTGTCTAGGAATATTGTTCTATATTTTACTTCTATTTCATACATTCTATTGGGATAGATGGGAATCTTAAACACAATAGTTGAGGTGTCTAACACATCATCTATCATATTCTATACTCTAGGAATGAAAAAAAGATTATATTCTGAAAAAAATTTGCAGCATTTGTACGACAACATTCCTATAGGTTCTCATACTGGGGTTTTTAGTTAAATACCCACGTTTGATTTGATTCATAATTAGCTCTGAATCCCCATGAAGTGAAATCCATTTCCCCAAATCCTTCAAAACTTGCAATCATAAAATCAATGCTTCATACTTGTCCACATTGTTTGTATAGTCGAAGGCTAGCTTGAAATAACATAGTTTTGACTTGTCCATATTTGGGTTAACTATCATCACACCAACTCGAGCTCATTCTTTGTTAACTATTCCATCAAATTCAATGTTCCAAAGGCCATAATCTTCATATTTGTGCTCTGATTTCTTCTCCTGCAATTCACCTTCTTTCTCCTCTAATAGGTTGACCTTGTTTTTACTTTCTTCCTCCAAACACAAGTCATTACACAATATAAAATAATCCATATCAGAATGAACTAAGTAAATAAGATGATTATTAAGCCTTTCCTTGCCACTTACCATGTATTTCATCAAGGTATCTCTATACAATCTCCTTGGTTGTCCAAAAATAGGAATTGTGGCATATGTCATATCCATCTATAAAGTACGTTTCAATTTTTCATCCCATGACCATGATAAAATCATACCGAGATTTGGAGGAATATCAACAACAACTATATCCATGACTATGGTTTTTGCTTGAATTTGAGTGAGAGAGACAACCAAATCCTTGATTAAACCCAAACATTTCACTTTACTTGAATCAAAGGAAAAGAGGTCTTTATATGGCCTTGTTATGTGCAAACCAAGTTTCTCCATGATAAACTTTTGCATTAGGTTATGTGATGCACTTGAATCTAACATTGTGTTATGTAGGATCAAATCATGTACATTCAAGTTAACATAGGAAGGTGGAATATCTCCCTCTTGAGAATATCCTTCAACTTTTGGACCAGACATAAGTTCAAGATAATCATCATTCAAATTAACAGTATCTGAAACATCTATATTTAGTTCTTTGACAATATAATTTTTTATTTATCACTCTTGATTAGTTCATTAAATGGAATGCATATTTTTATTTTAGATATTTCATTTTCTAAACTAAAAGAAGATTTATTTTTCTCTACCTCTTTGATGACTATGTCTTTCTCTTCTTTAATCTTCTTTATAGGATCAACTTTCTTCTCGCTGGATTTAGGTGTATCGGCTTGGTATTTCTTTGGAGGATTTATTGGAACCTTCCTGTTTCCCAAGCTATACTATCCTTGTACTTCCATGATTGTATTTTGGTACCCTTTCTTGTAATCTAATGATTCAATGAGCATGATAAATTCCTATGGCTGATAGAACAAGTCTTGTTATTCTATTGCCAAAAATATTTTTTCATCCTCTTCACCAAAATAATGCATATAATCTTGATTTTCTGTTGTTTCTTCATCTTCTACAAAATTATCTTCGAAAGGAGGTATCATTAGTTGTTGATATCCTTGATTTCTTTGTTCTCTTTGTTTTTTTTTTTTCACATACTGGTTCATGGATACCCGAGTCAGTAGGTAGCCGCTACGTCCAGGGTTGTTTAACACTGAGTGGACGCCACCCATAGGGCATCAACACCCCTCGGCCTATTTACTAACCTGACCCAAAGAGCTTTCAGGATTCGACCCTATGACCTCCCATTGGCGAGGCACTTGATTTGACCGATTGAGCTAACTCTTGGGGCTCGTCTCTTTGTTTTATTTAAACTTGAGGCCTTCTGAAATTTGGATTTCTTACTTGAGGAGGTTGCAGTTGATCTCTAACAACAACTTCGTTTTCCAAAGTCAACCTTTCCACCATATTTTCCATTGTTTTTACCATGATATCTAGGATGTTATTTGATGAAGATGAAGGCTTCACTTTAACCACTCCCCTCTTTTTAGCTTTCATTTTGACCTTTTTGTTCATTATATTTTCTTCCACCCCAAAAAAATTTATCTGCATATCCTTTAATATAGCTAGATTTATTTCTTTGAGCTTATAAAAATATTAGCAACAAAACCATCAGGGTAATGAAGCAAATCTATCCCTAGGGGGTGGGGGGTTTATTTTAATAGGTATTCAGTTATACATATCACTAAATTTGGTTGAAAAATCCTGAACTGATTCTCCCAAACCTCTATTTAGGTTATCATACTTAGTTAATATCTTCATGCTCTTCTTCCTTACTTCCCATTTGGAAAGAAATCTTTTCTCAAACTGTTGGAAATTGGCAATGCTTCTTAACTAGAAGGGTTCTAAACCATTTCTTGACCTCCCCTGAGAAACTTTGATGAAAGAGTCTCAACTTAGAATATTCATGGTCAACCTATTCTAGGTCTATAATTCATTCAACTTGTCAAGATGTTGTGCGATGATAACTCATGTACCTTTAAATTAAAGGAAAATGTTAACCATAATTTTTTGGAAAATCATTCAATGGGTTTGGTAAATTTGAAGGAGCATAGAAAGAAACCATGACATTGTGAGGTGGATTTGTTCTAACCTTTGGGATTTATAATAAGGATGAGTGAGGTAAGGAGACTATTGTTTGAACAATTGATGAAGAGGAAGGAGTGAAAACAATATAAACAACAAGAGAAGAACAAGATGGAACATTTAGTGGAGAAGAAAATATTGGAGCAGAAACTATTGGAACAAGATATTGAAATGTGAGGGTTGAGAAGAAGCTTCTTGCAGTTAATGCAGAAGATGTTATAATTTATGAAACCGTACCCAAATATCCCTATCTTCCTTTCATACACTCCCTTTCAAAAACTAAATATAGGATTATATCTTAGCTTGATCAAATATTGTTTCTGTTAGGTTGGTTTCTGATTTAGATCTGAATAAAATCCGTTCAAATTCTAAATCAAATTGAACATCATAGACTAATTTTACTCTTATAGGGAGGGAAAATATCTTTCTATCAAACTATTATTTATTTCTTTTGCACGATTATTTTTCCTAAATAGCTTCTCTGCACTTTTCAAGATCTCAGGTCGATTGTGATATGGATGATGCCTAGTATGTATTCTTCTTGAAGCCAGAATTTCCTAAAGAAAATGATTGCAGCTAGTTATGGAAACACTAATACTTGGGTAAATATTTAGCTTGTTCTATCTCTAGTTCACTATGACCCTTGGAAACTAGAATTGTCCTTAAGAGCATATTTTCCAAGGGAAGTTCTCAAACTTTGTGTTCCCCAGTATGGTCTTCACTAGGTTATCACTTAGTAATTCCTTGAAACTAAGTAGAGGAACTTGAAGGTAACCACAAACAAATTTAAAAATGGAATCTAGCCCTTCTAGATTCATAGAGGGATATCTCTATATGGATTTCCAATCACTTGGATGACTGGTTGTCTTAGATTTTACGCTAGCCATTGAGATTAGAGAGAATATGTATTAACAATTTCATGACACGGTAGAGGTAAAATCCATTGGGCATGGAGTCATATGGAACTAATGAATGGAAAATGAGGAATCCTTAGACAGGGACAAGGTAGGCAATCCTTATTGTGTCTTTTCCAAATTTCTTTGTAGAGAGGTGAGAGGAGGAGTAGCGGAATTGATAACATCTAAAGAATCTAGCCGAGGATCATTTTTAGATATTACAATGGAATAAAAAAACTAAAGTGTTCAGTGAGCCATGACAGAGCACCTGAAAGTGAATTTTGAAATAAGTTTTTCTTAACTAAACATTGAAGACATGGCACTTAAAGAAAGGAAATAACATAATATAACGGAACAAAACTAGTGATAAAAGTCACCATAAGAGACTGACACTTGAATCCCTGAAAAAGTAGAGTTCATGAGTCATCATTCACTAAAACTTAATGAAAATGTGCAATGCACAATGTATTATCTATAAAACCTTGAAAATATCTTTTCTTATTCAAAAATACATTATATATACATAAAAATCTATTAGTTCTTTCCTTTAGGAACTGAATTCCCCAAAAATATCCACTTTCTGCTTGTAGCAAGGAATATAGAATTACTTTCTAAAAACTAGGAAATTGTTTTGACTAAGATTTTCTTAAGAAAATTACATTGAATAAATGCATAAAAATGAGGCTTTAACCTCCCAAACATCTCAAGACATTTATCATAACCATGAGAGTCAATTACATGAGATTTAGATTCAAATTTCATGGTTAAACTATTGACTGTGTGGAAGTGCAGTGCATTCGCTGTGGTACTTCCATCTTCAACATAAACATAACAAAAAATACAATGAGTTGATGATTTCAAAGCTTCTCATCATGCCATTTAATTCTTGATGTGCCAAACAAGTATAAAAGATCTCCTAAATCATCAAAAACCCACTGGAAAACACCTGTCTATATTGTAAGCTTCCACCCATGAAAATCATCACCTACAACAGAAGCATAGTGCCTGAGTGCAAAAAATTTCCACTTGCATATGTTTTACTAAGTGTTGGCATCTTTAGCTGAGGAAAAAAATATTGCTCATGATTTTTGATGGATTTAAAATCCCCCTTAAGCATCCTTGATCCTCTATAAAATTTTAATAGTTTTACAGTAGCGCTACAATTTTGTTGCATTACTGTGTCACCTGCCTCTTTTACAAAACAATTCCCCAAAAAGTAGAGGATATGATTTATATAGGATACTACACTTCAAACAAATAAGAAAAAAAAAAATTCCTTAGTTTCCTATCCAAATTCAAACATTCGCTGCCTCAGCCAACAAGTCTAGGTTTCTTCTTTCTTCCTTCTTATTTTCCTGTAACGCCTCTCGTAAATGTTGTTTTGTAGCCCTCAAACCCTTTTTCAAAGTGATTTTTTTCCTGAAAATGTTCTTGATATGTCTCTTTAGGGGAATAGTTCTCTTCAACATATGCTTAGCTTCAGACAATGTTGGCTCACATATGCTCAAGCGGTCATGTATATTTTGTTTGGCCCTGTCATCTTGTTCTCTAAGCCTAGCAATTTAATTTTGATCTTTCTTCAAATCCTTCCTCTACCTCTGGAAAGTGTGATGTCCTTCATATAAATCAACCTTCTTCTTTTCCTACATTAACTCTTCATTCATCACACTTTCTTTTTGTAGTTGCAATTTCTTGGTTGAAAATCAACCATGCTCAAACATGGTCATCCATGGTCCAAGGTCGCATTATGACAAAGATTGTCTCAATATGAAAATCAACCAAAGTAAACCATTGTCAACCATGTTTATTTTAGGGTTTATAGTATTTTTCTTAGGGTTTATAATATTATTCCCTTTAGTTTATAATATTGATCCTTTGGGTCTATTAATCTAAGCGTTCATATTCCTATGGTATAATATTATTCATAGGGTTTATGATATTAATATTTTGGTTTGATATAATAAATCCATTGGGTTCAAAATCATGGTCAACCATAGGCAACCATGCTACAATGTCACATCGTGACAAATATTTTCTCAATATGAAAATCAACCATGGTTAAACGTCAAATTGTGACAAATATTGTGTCGATATAAAAATCAATCATGCTCCATCATGATCAACCATGGTCAAATGTTGCATTGTGATTAAAAATTTCTCAATATTAAAACAAGCCATGGTCAACCATGTTTATTTTAGGGTTAATAATATTTATCTTAATGTCTATATACCTTGGGTTTATAATATTAATCCCTTGGGTTTAATATTATTCTCTTGGGTTATAATAACTTGAGGTTTTAGTATTAATACCTTGGGTTTATTAATCTAAGGGTTCATATTCATAGGGTATAATATTATTGATAAGGTTTATAATATTCATCCTAGGATTTCATATAAATCCCTTATGTGTATAAACCATCATTTAATCCCTTGGCTTTATTATTCACTTCAGTTTATAAGATGAGTCCCTTCAATTTATTAATGTAAGGGTTCATATTCCTAGGGTATAATATTATTCATAGGGTTTATAATATGAATGCTAGGATTTAATATAAATCCATTGGGTTTATAATCATGCTCAACCATGGCCCAGCTCCACATTGTGACAAATATTATCTCATTATAAAAATCAACCATGGTCAACCATTGACAACGATGGTCAATCATGGTGAGCCATGGTCCAATGCCATGTTGTGACAAATATTATCTCAATATTGAAATGAGCCATGGTCATCCATGTTCCAACATCGCTTTTTGACAAATATTATCTCAATATAAAAATCAATCATAGCGAACCATGGTCCATCATCAAATTGTGACAAAGATTGTGTCAATATGAAAATAGAACATAGTCATCCATTATCAATCATGTTTATTTTAATGTTTATTGTATTTATTTTAGGGTTTATATACCTTGGGTATATAATATTAATCTCTTGGGTTTAATATTATATTCCCTATGGTTTATAATCCCTTGGGGTTATAGTATTAGTCCCTTGGGTTTATTGTTCCCCTGGGTTTATAATAGCAATCCCTTAGGTTTATGGTCAACCATAGTCCAACATTGTATTGTGAGAAATATTGTCTAAATATGAAAATCAATCATTGTCAACCATGGCCACATTGTGACAAATATTTCTCATGGTGCAACGTCACATTATGACAACCATGGCCAATGATGGTCAATGATGGTCCAATGTCACATTGTTACAAATATTGTGTCATTATGAAAATAAACTATGTTAAATCATGGTAAACCATGTTTATTTTAGGGATAATATACCTTGTGTTTATAATATTAATAACTTGGGTTTAATATTATTCCCTTGGGTTTTTATTATTTATCCCTTCGGTTTATTATTCTCTTGGGTTTATAATATTAATCCCTTGGGTTTATTAATCTAATGGTTCATATTCAGAGGGGATAATATTACTCATAGGTTTCGTAATATTAATCATTGGGTTTAATATATATCCCTTGGGTTTATAATCATGGTCAACGATGGTCCAACATCACATTATGACAAAGATTGTGTCAATATAAAAATGAACCATGGACAACCATTGTCAACCATAATTAACCATAGTAAATCATAGTCAACCATGGTCCAACGTCACATTGTGACAAATATTGTGTCAATATGAAAATGAACAATGGACAACCATTATCAACCATAGTCAAGCGTGGTTCAATGTCACATTGTGAAAAATATTGTTTCAATATGAAAATCAACCATGGTTAATCATGGTAAACCAATTTTGTATCCTCAGAAAGATTGTCTCAATATGAAAATCAATCATGGTCAACCTCACATTAACAAAAATCAATATTAATAGTCTCTTAAGTTCGTTAATTTGGATTGTCTCAGTATGAAAATCAATCATGATCAAGCGTGGTCTAACGTCACCTCATGAGAAAGATTGTGTTACATGAAAATCAACCATGGTTAATCGTGGTCAACCATGGTTAGTTTAGGATTTAAAATATTTATCTTAGGGTTTATATACCTTGGGTTTATAGTATTAATCCCTTGGGTTTATAGTATTAATCCCTTGGGTTTAATATTATTCCCTTTGGTTTATTATCCCTTGTGGTTTTAGTGTTAATCCCCTAGGTTCATTATTCCCTTGGGCTTGTAATATCAATCCCTTGGGTTTATGGTCAACCTTAGTCCAACATCGCATTGTGAAAAAAATTCTATGAATATGAAAATAAATCATGGTCAACCATCATCAATGATGGTTGAACGTCATATTATTACAAAGATTGTGTCATTGCGAAAAATCAACCATGGTAAGTCATGGTCAACCATGTTTATTTTAAGGTTTATATACCTTGGGTTTAATATTATTCCCTTGGGTTTTTAGTATTAATCCTTTAGGTTTATTATTCCCTTGGGTTTATAATCTTGTTCAACAATGGTCAACCATGGTCAGAAATTACATTGTGAAAAATATTGTCTCTACATGAAAATGAACCATAGACAACCATTGCCAAAGATTATGTCAACATGAAAATCAACCATGGTCAACTATGGTCAACTATATTTATTTTAGGGCTTATAATATTTATCTTAGGGTTTATATATGTTGGGTTTATAATCCCTTGGGGTTTAGGTATTAATCCCTTGTGTTTGTTATTCCCCTGGGTTTATAATATCAATCCTTTGGGTTTATGGTTAATCATGGTCCAACGTCACATTTTGAAAAATATTGTCTGAATATGAAAATCAATCATTGTCATCCATGGCTAATAACCATGGTCACATTGTGAAAAATATTGTCTCATGGTTCAATGCCACATTGTGACAACTATGACCAATTATGGTCAACAATGGTCTAACATTACATTATTACAAAGATTGTATCATTATAAAAATCAACCATGTTAAACCACGGTCAACCATGGTAAATATTATTACTTTGGTTTAATATTATTAAGTTGGTTTTATAATCCCATGGATTTTTAATATTAATCCCTTGCATTTATAATATCGATCCCTTACATTTATTAATTTAAGGGTTGAGAGTCCTAGGATTTAATATTATTGATAGGGTTTATGATATAAATCCCTTGAGTTTATAATCATGGTTAACCATGGTCTACCATGGCCCAAAGTCACATTGTGAGAAAGATTGTCTCAATATGAAAATGAACGAGGGACAACCATTCTCAACCCTCGTCAACCATGGTCCAATACCACATTGTGACAAATATTGTTTCAATATGAAAACCAACCATGGTAAACCATGGGAAACCATGGTTATTCATGGTAAATTATGCTCAATCATGATCAACCATGGTCCAATGTCACATTTTGAGAAAGGCCGTCTCAATATGAAAATCAATAATGATCAACCCCATATTAATAAAAAAATATTTACAATCACTTAGGTTTATTGATTGGGATTGCTTCAATAGAAATCAATCATTATCAACCATGGTCCAACGTCACCTTGTGACAAATGTTGTGTCAACATGAAAATTAACTATGTTCAACCATGTTTATTTTAGGGTTTATAATATTTATCTTAGGGTTTATATACCTTCGTTTTATAATATTAATCCTCCTTAGGCTTAATATTATTCCCTTGGGTTTATAATCCTTTGGGGTTTTAGTGTTATCACCAAAAAATTGATCATCTAGCCTAATTTACTAGATGGATCAAAGTACACCATGTAAAACCAATTTTATCATAGTAAAATTGCTTTGAGTGTGAGAAATTACTTAATAAACCACCTTTTTTAAGTAATTTATAATTAAAACCATGAAGAATAATTAAATAAATCACTATTTATTTCATTTTCTTCTAGGAATAATTAATTAAACCATTGTTCAATTATTATTCCTTGTCATATTTGACCCAATCATGAAGAATAAACAAACAGGTCATTAATTATCTTATTTTTCTCTAATAATAATTTATTAATCACCCATTAATTATTAGTATTTGTCAAATTTGACTAGATCCCTTAGGAATAATTAAATAAATCATTATTTGTTCATTATTCCTTAACCAATTCCTTGAGATGATAAATAAATCATTTATTTATTTATTATTTCTAAATAAAAGTTTAAATACCTTTTCCCTCCTAACAAAATATAATAAAATATTCCAAGTGTTTATTCCAAGAACGAGGTAAATAATATGTTATTATTGCTCATTATTCAAGGCTAAATCAATATTTTGTTATAAATATAAGGGTTTTCCATTCATTATTCACTTTTGATTATTTTCATTGTTGCACTCACTATTGTAACTCTGATTATTTTCATTCTTTACCACCATCTTTCTTCCATTTGAGTTCCCATTGAGCTCAAACATTTTATTTGTTGGGTTTATAGATTATAGAGGAGAGAGACTCTATCAAAAAGTTGAAGACAATTGAGGATAGCCAAGAACCCATCCCATAGAGGAGGACTAGTAACATTTATTTGTTCCCTTCACAAGTGCTATAATAAAACTATTCTTGGTATATATGGTTTCCACTGGATGATTGGAGTTATTACTATTTATTTTTGTTGTTTAACTATGATTGTGGCATAGACTAGAATTTTGGTAGGTTTCATTTCTAGAAATTGCTGCAGATATACAATGTTTAGCATCCATTTATATTGTTGAGATTGTTTGTGATCCACAATCTTAAGTGGGTTCTTTTTGTACATCTTTGAGAAGAAAAAAGTACAAAATTTAATATTATTCCTTTGGGTTTATAATATCAGTCCCTTGGGTTTATGGATAGCCATGGTCCAACATCGTATTGTGAAAAAAGGATTCTCAACATGAAAATCAATCATGGTCAACCATCGTCAATAAGCAAGGTCATATTGTGACAAAGATTGCCTCATGGTCTAACGTCACGTTGTGACAACCATGGTATAATATTATTGAGAGGTTTTATAATATCATTCCTACAGTTTAATATATATCTCTTTGATTTCTAATCATGGTCAACCATGGTCAACTATATTCCAATGTCACATTGTGACAAAGATTGTCTCAATATGAAAATCAACCATTGTCAACCATGGTCAACCATATTCCAATGTCACATTGTGACAAAGATTGTCTTAATGTGAAAATTGACCATTGTCAATGATGGTCACCCATGGTTTGACATCACATTATGACAAAGATTGTCTCAATATGATAAATGATGGTCAACCATGGTCCAATTTCACATTGTGACAAAGATTGTCTCAATATGAAAACCAACCATGGTCAACCATTGTCAACCATCATCAACCATGGTTAAAAATGGTCAACCATGGTAAATAACCATGGCCACATTGTGATAAATATTTTCTCATGGACCAACATCACATTATCAAACATAGTCAAACATGGTCAACGGATGTCCAATGCCACATTATTACAATCATTGTGTCAATATAAAAATCAAGCATGGTGAACAATGTTTATTTAAGGGTTTATAATATTTATCTTAGGGTTTATATACCTCGGGTTTATTTTTTTATTTTTTTAAGTCAATAGAAGTATATTATATCACAAATTTACATAAAGTACAAAAAGTCTGTATAACGAGATAAAACTTTCAGCTTCTCACTTGATGGATGAAAAGGCAGTATTAAAACCTAGAAAGAAAGTGGTCAGCAATTGAAGATACGAGCCTGACCATGACACTAAACAAACTACACATTATAAGATTTCACATAAGTTCAAAAAATTGAAAAGGCTAACCATGCAGGGATGCATGAACGAAAGAAACAAAAGAGTGTTTAGGAGGGCCCTAATACACAAAACAAAAACATACATTAAACAAAGACCCCCTTTGGGGTTGGTAGGCACAGAGTAGAGCAGAGAGCTATGGATCCAATTCCACATAATCTTTGAAGGTGGCACTTGGGCCAGCTGCAGCATTTGCATACTCTGGTTTTGGAACTTTCTTGGTATCCTTATGCTCTGCTTGATGAACTTTGTTGTCTTCTGCTAGCACATCAACCACAATATTCATACCCTGTCGAATGGAGAGTTTGAAGAGCTTGGTGAAGGCTCTCAAATTTTTTGACAACATTTTGATTTCCTCTATGAGTGACTTCATGCAAATTTCCAGAGAATCTAGCCTAGCGGAGTTTTTAGCCGAAGCTAGTGATGAGGCATAGTATGCCTCTTTTTGGCTTCACCTTTCTTGTTAAGAGCATTGTCCACCATGGTTTTCATGCGCCAAGCTTCACTCTGCGTGTGAAAAAACTGCATGAATCTAGTGGCCTCGGTGCCTGGGTATGAGATCTACTCTATTTCGTCCTCCATTTATTGCATGTCAAGCCTTTCCTGTTCCTCATTTACTTCAGCTTCAATCTCCTCAATTTTCTTCTTGCCTTTGTCAGAGTCTAGAGTTTCATCAGCCTCCCAAGCTTTCTTCGGCTCTCTGTTCACGAACACATTGGGAGAAACCCCGTTTGTCATGGTGTTGATGTAGATAGCAGTGGGTGTAGGAAATGCCTCAGAGGACAAGACAGAGCTCACAGGATGAAGAGTTGGGCGAAGGGAAAAAGATGAGTGAATTCCTCTGTGAATCATCATAGTTATAGTGGAGTGTTGAGAGTGAAGGATTATGCTCTTCAAAGAGTCCCGCTTAGATTTCCGGATTCTCACATAATTATTCCCCTTTATTTTTCTGATTGCCTTCCTATGCCTTCGAATCGATGCAAGAGGGTTGTCATGCTTATGTTTTCTTGTCATGGGCCACATGTCATATAGTAGGCTGAGTGTTCTCTGATGATCATTATTCTGTGAGATTTCCTTCTTCTCCTAATGCAGGTATAGGTACTTGTCCTCCCAATTCCAGTTGAGGGTATGATGATACGGGAGGTGAAATTTAATGGTTGTTTTCATTCGTTATTGAGGCATGGTAACATCGTACTCTTGCACCCCTCCTCCCTATGTAGAATGTCCTTTCTTGCAAGTTGTGAACACTTTTGCTGAAGTTCTGTGCATGTGACATCATGCCAACATGTGTACGGGTAAGTATTATGGTGGCTATCGATCCCATAATTGGCAAGGCAATTAGCTACCACATTTGTCGTTCATCTTACTACCTGTAGAATCACTCCATCGATGACTGAGAGGTGCTGAGCAATGAGCTCTATGAATTTCGCCAACCTCCAGTGATTCATTACCTTTCTAGGTTTTGATCTTGACTACATTTTCTTGGCTGTATTCATTGCCAATAGATAATCCCCTTCTACCACTGTTGCTCCTGTTCCCAGGCAAATTATAAGTCGAAGATCCTACTCTAAAGCTATAAATTCCATTTCATTGTTGGTTGCCTCTCCCATCTGTTGACTGAAAATATGTAGAGTTTCCCCTTTGTTATTATGTAGAACACCTCTAGGACCCGTCGGTCCAAGATTGCCTCGAGAGGCCCCATCAAAGTTCAGTTTGTGAAAGCCTGGTGGTGGGGGTAGCAATGCTGTTATGGATGGGCCTTGTTGTTGTTGCTGCTCAAACAAACTGGACGCGATATTTTCTACAATTCAAAACACCTGCAAAATTTGTATATCAGTAACAAAAAGATCATTGTTTTGCTCTACTTTCCAACTAGTAAGAGTTGTTTCCCTCATGTTTTGCATTATGGTAGCTTTGATAATCTATATAGATTTAGCTTCATTCTGAAACACTCTTCTATTTCGTTCTTTCCACACTGACCAAAAAACAAATCCAGGGTTTAATTTCCATAAGGTATTAATAGTTTGAGATTTGGGAAAATTATTTCTCCAATTAGCTATGCTTTCCTGAATTGAATTTTTGTTCTTGTTCGTGCTTTTAATGGTTGTTTCCATCCATTTCCACATTCTTTCAATCAAGTTACATTCATTAAGGAGGTGATTCATTGATCCTCCTCATTTTCACATAGCGGGCAGTGTGAGGGGCCTATGAATCCTTTTTTTCATACGTTTTCCTAGGTAATGGTTCTGAAATGCATCAAGAGCCACAAAAAGGTTTTAATCTTTGGCCATAGTTCTGCATCCCATACCCTGTTGTGCCAAATGACTTTTTCCCTTTGGTATCTTTCTTCTATACATGCTCTTTCCCCTTTAAGGGTGAAATTACCCCCCCTTGAGCTTACCCCAGTGCAGTTGGTCTGCATCTTGAGCATTTCAGACTTTTCTTTTGGCAAGCTTGGTTTACAGAGACCTCATATTGTTATCCACTTCTTTAGGTTACACAGTGTCTTTGAAGATCCATTGTCTCCATGATTGATTAGTTGTGCAAGGATTCAAGTAATGATTTACTGGTAACTTCCCTTGTTGTTGGTGTCTTCTCTGAATAGTGTGAAGATCTAGGCATTCAAGTTTAGGAAATTGCTGCCATGCATCCTCCCAAAATAGAGTGGTCTGTCCATTACGGATTTCCCAAAAACTGTGTCCCTGAATTATGCTTTGATTTGCTCTTGCTAAGTTCCAAATTGTAGACCCTTTAGGAGGTTCCTATATCCTAATCAGATTCTAAGGGCTATGATTATTCACATACTTGGCTCTCCAATGTTTGGCCCAAGGTATGTTTGTTCTTTAACCCATATCCACCAAATCTTGGCTCCACAGGCTCTGTTGACGGTGTAGGGGTCTTGAAGGCTTAACCCACCCATGGACTTGGGTTTGCAAATTTTTTCCCAAGCCACTAAGGACCACTTTTGTTTAACAGAGTTTCCTGACCACAGGAAAGCTTTTTGGATGAGTCTAATCTTTTGAAGCACTCCTTTCAGGGTCAGGATAATGGAAAGCATGTACTAAGGTATGGCCTGGAGGACAGATTTAGTGAGGATTAGGTGGCCTGCAAAGTTAAGGGCTTTGTGGGTCCAATGATGATACCGCTTCTCCAAATTGGTTTGCATTTTTTCCCGATGAATTTTTTGCCAAGGTTTATCTGTGAGAGGGATACCAAGGTATCCAGAGGGAAGGTTACACGTCTTGAACCCAAGGATTTTAGATAGATTTTTCTCGAAAGTTGGGTGTGTGTTAAAAATGAAAATGGAGGATCTAGAGAGATTTAGATCCACACTTGAGGGTAAGATAAAACACTTGAGAATGATTTTGAAACCTGAGTCTCTTTGATTAAGGGCGTAACATGAAGCATAGTATCATCGAAAAACTGTTGGTGGGTGGTGACAAGACAAGAGGGCAGGGGTTTGAGGCCCTGAATTAAGTTGTCCTCTTTTGCCTTCTTGATAATACGACTTAGAACTTCCATTAGTATTACAAACAGAAAGGGGGACATGGGATCCCCTTGACGAATACCTTTGGTGGGTGTAAACTGAGTTGTGGGAGCTCCGTCAACTAGGATGTAGAATCAGGTAGACTTGATCAGGGCTAAGATTCACTTTATCCATCTCTTAGAAAAGTCGAGAGCGTCCAATATAGCCTCCAAGTAATTCCAGTTGAATTTATCATAGGCTTTCAAAAGGTCGAGCTGCATGAGCATGCCAGCTTCCTTCTGAGTTTAGAGAGTATGTATCATCTCTTCAGCTAGCAATATGTTATCCATAATTTGTCTACATTCCACATAACCTAATTTTTCTTCCAATATTATCCCTGGAAGAATTGTCTTTAATATGTTAGCTATGACTTTAGAGATGATCTTGTAAAGTACATTGCATAAAGCAATTGGGCGAAACTTCGAAGGTGTATTTGCTTCCTCTTCCTTTGGTAAGGGTTATGAAAGTAGAGTTGAGGGATTTTAGGATGGATGAGGAGTGCCGAGATTCTTCCACCACCTCCCAAACTTCCATTTTGACTATTTCCAAACATGCTTTGTAGAAGTCAATGGTGAACCCATCAAGTCCTGGCACCTTCCCATTGGGCATATCCCACACTACTTCTTCCACTTATTCCATGGTGATCTGGTGATTCAAAGATTTGTGTTGATCATCTGTTATGAGCTTGGGAATGGAAGTCATTAAATATCTTATAGCTTCCTCTCTATTAATGTTTGGCTCCATAGCAAGCTGACTAAAATGATTTATGAGGAGGGCTAATATTTCTTGATGGGTTTGCATGGAGATCCCCTCTTCATTCTTCATTCTCATTATTTTATTTGTGCTCCTGTGATCAATGACTTAGTGATGAGAAATTTTTGTATTTTTTTCTCCCTCTTTGAGCCACTAAATTCGATATTTTTGATTCCACGGGGTTTCCTCTTGGTGAGATATGGCCTGCCATTTCTACAAGCGTATCTGTTCTATGTTCATTTTTTCTTGGTTGATATTTCGCTGGAACCACTTCCTATGAATCTGTTCTAATTGATCCTCCAGAATCTTCTTATAATGGAACATGTTGCCGAATATATCTTGATTCCAGGATTTTAATATGGTTTTGATATGTTTGAGTTTGGCTTGGAGATTGTACATCTTGGTTCGCCTTACACCAATCGGCTCATTCCACCATTGTTTTACATTTGAGATGAACTCTGGATGACTAAGCCTGAACTTTTCAAATCTGAAGGGTTTGTTCCTTGGGGTGTCTAGGATGGTCATGTTCATAATAATAGGCAAATGATTTGATCCTCCACTAGGTAGAATGGCTGAATCCATAGTAATCCCTTCTAGAAGGATATTTTCTATTACTAAGAACCTGTCCAATCTAGATGCAATTTGCCAATCACCTCCTATTTTCTTGTTCCAGGTGAATGTGTTGCTCTTATTGAAGATGTCAACAAGCTTTGCTGATTTGATAAAATCCTTGAAAGCTTTTGCATCCTAATTGAGCACCTTGATACCTCGTTTTTTCCGTGAGCAAAGTGATCCAATAAAAACTCCTCCATAAATCATTTTTGCTAGGGAATATCTATGCTTCAGATTAGAGAGACTTCTAAGAATTATCAATTTTTCCTCGAGTTTCTAAGGGCTATAATTTTTTTTGCAAAGATAGGTGTGTGAGTTCCCCACAACTTGGATTTCTATTGAAATGGTCAATCTAGAAGCTTCTGCAGAGATAGGCTGGAGGATCTGAGAATTCCAAAGAGTGTCTAGGCCACCTTCCATTCCACTACTCTCTACCTCAATGCAATCCATTCTTTTTCCACATTTTTTACTTATGATATTCATGATTTTGCTGGAGCATTTGGTTTCTTGCAAAAAAAATCATATCAGGTTGTTCTTTTTTAACCATTTTCCTTAATAATTGTTGTTTCTTTAGGCTATTTAGCCCTCTAGCATTCCATAAGAGTACTTTCATAATTAACAGATTAATTAGGAAGTAACCATGAAAGCCTCAAGTGCTTTCATCTTACCTGAGTTAAGGAGCATTTGTCCAAGATCTTGTTTTGCTTCATTGTGTGTCCTTCTACCTCATTTCTTCTAGTGGTTTGGATTGGTGGAGGTTTGATGTAGCCCTAGAGCCTTCACCCCTGAACCCTTTGTTGTTCTAAAGGTTTTGTTCTGCATGTCCATTTCTGCTTGTTGCCTCCCTAGTAATAATGTGTTTATTATGTTCACCTCCTCCTCTGGTATGTGTTCTATACCTTTCTTTTTCCATCGCTCTACCATGTTCAATAGATCCATGCCTTCCTGCTCTATAATGTTGCTAATATCCATATCCTTTGTGCCCATTTCACTATTTATCATTTCTGAGTCTTCTTCCAATTCCTCTATTGGTACTGGAACTAGAGGGATGTTATTTTCTAGGGTGGAATTGGTGTCTTGTGTCCTTGGTGTAGTTAAGGTTTGGCTGACTCGCTGTCGATCTTGTTCTTGATTGGTCTCCTCTGGTTTTGTTTTTGATTCCAACACCTCAAATTCATTGCATATACTTTTAATAGATGTGATCTCCTTATTTTGTTGTCTTCTATTTGCTCGTTGTCTAACATGAGGTCTATTAAAATCTTCTTTTTTCTTTCCCCCATATTATCCTTAGGTTTCTCTGTCATTCTGTTCATTGGGCACTATCTGAATAGATGTCCATGTTCATGACATTTCATGCATTGAAATGGGATTTTCTCATAGTCTATAGCTTGAAAATAAACTTCATCCCTATATTTCAACCACAAACCCTCATGAAGAGCCCCTAAAACATCCATCTCGACATAGATTATGGCACAAGAGGTTTACCTCTTTTGTAGTGTTGCCCCAAAAGCTTTGATGAAGGTGCCTAACTTATTGCCTATCTTTTCTTGAGTCGTATTTCTCCAATAGTCAATCAGTAAAGAGAACAGGCAGATCCATACAGGTCACTGTTTGAATGTTTCCTGTTCTGGTGCAAAGTTGGGCTTCCATGGTCACATCTACAGTCCCGCTGAGGAGAATAAATACGGGCCTCCATTGAAGATGCGATCCTTGTCATCTATATTGGTAAAAACCACCGTGAAGAATCCTTTGGCCCATAGGTGGAGCCTTACATCCCCTTTGGGCTTCCATTACTGCTTGATCCATAAGTACAGGGCTCATTCCGTTGGCCAAAAACCCATAAACTTACAGATCACTGCATGTTCTACCATGTGTTCTTGGTAAGCCTATAGTTATAGGTTAGAGATAATTACCCGCATGTTTTCAGTTGCTTTAGGCTTAAAATGTCCCTGATTCTCTTTCTTTTCAGTGCCTATGGTTGTTCCTTCCTGATCTGTTCCACCCTGATTCAGATGGTTCACTTTACCCATTCTCTCATTTTCAAGCTCCTTCTCTTGAGTTATCTACTTTGGAAAAGGGTTTTTCCTGTATTTTCCTATTGTACTATTGTTGCCCTTAATTTCTTTTAATCTCTTGGAGTTTCTAGTCTCCTCATTCAACTTTCCTTTATTTCTCAATTCATCCTTTCCTGTCTTTTCAGATCTAGAGATCTGCACCCTGTCCCGTGGGGTTTTATCTTTTTGCATCATTACTTGTTTATAATATGGGGTCCCATTGGACCCCACACTTTTCCTTTGTTGGGTCAGAACCTTCCCTCTTCTATGAAGTTCTGCAGCCCTGACACATTCCTTCTCTAGCTTCAGTATTGTGTTCACAACCTGAATAGGTAATCTTCAAACCCTAGTTCTCCATTTCTCAAGCTTCAGAAATCTTTTCTTCCTAATTTGATTTTACATTCACTCACATTGTGCCAAAAAATTATTACATTTGAAACATTCAACATCATATATACCTTGGGTTTATTATTCCCTTTGGTTTAACTAATTAATAATTAATTATTAATGAAAAATTAATAACAAATGAGTTACTATTAATTAATAATGCTATAAATTTAATTTATAAAAAAAATAATATTATTAATTAATAATAGTAGTAATATACCCTAGGCTCTGCTCTCTGAAGCAAATGTTCAGATCTGCGCATTCTGCACCAACCCGATCGCAACCCTACTCTAAGCCGCTGACGATCCATCCCTCGCGCTCCTAGTAATCTAAACGTCATGGCCTCCACTCTGGGAGGGGTGGGACCTTTCCCCCCTCCTCTAGATAACCTCTTGTCTGACATCTTTAAATCCTTTGCATCTCCGTTTCCTCCAGGCGACTTGTCAGGACAAGAACAGGGCTCAGTTCAGACCGACATAGCAGTTGAGCATACAGTAGCATGTGGAAAGGAAGAAAACGAACAGGGGGCGAATCCAGAACAACCGATGTCACAACCAAAGGCGACTTCGGCTACTTGCATTCCAAAAACCACGGAATGAATCAAAGTTGAGCTCCCCAATCATAGAATCAACGGCGAAATACAATACATGAAGGATCACGCTCTCATTGGAAAATTTCTTAGCTTTTGGCCAACTGAAAAAGCCCTACAACGGTGGATAGCCTCAAAATGGAAGCCCAAAGGACAAGTCACCTTGCTACATGGCCCCAAAGGCTTATTCACTGCAATATTCTACTGCCTGGAGGACAAATCCCGCATATTTGAGGGAGGTCCGTATTTCTTCAACTCCTCGGGTCTTTTCCTTCGTGACTAGAAACCCAGGTTCAATCCAGATACAAAAGATCTCAGTCATGCTCCAGTGTGGATACGCATGTATTATTTACCTGCAGAATACTGGAAAGAAGAAACATTAAAGGACATTGGCAATAGCATCGGTGCTTTCATCAAAGTTGCAGAGGAAACCAAAAATCGAAGATATACTTCCTACGCCAGGATCTGCGTCCAGATGCATCTTACCAAAGCCCTTGCAGACTCGGTAAGTCTTTTCCATGATGATTTTGAGTGGATTCAACCATTAGACTATGAGAATATTCCTTTTCGATGCCGCAAATGCCATGAACATGGCCATCTTTTTCAGGATTGTCCTCTGAATATTCAGATCAAATCTCCTACTAATGAGGCTAGAAAAGACTCTGAAGGCTTTACCAAGGTGCCCAATCGCCGTAAGCATGCTAAAAAACATCCTGCTACACCCTCCAGCCCCAAAAAAGCTGAAACCCAAAATAGATTTCAAATTCTTACCCCTCAAGATCCTTCAGAAAAGAAACATAATGACTCTCAAGCTTCCCCATCTCAACCATCTTCCTCCCAAAGTCTCAAATCTAACCCGGCTCCATCTTCCTCTACGCCATCCAGCCTTCTACTCTCCTCGGAATCAAAAAATTCGGCTTCAGAAGATGACATGCAACCTTCAACGATGGAACTTGATGCAGCTTTAGCACTCAATTTACAAGATGATGTCCCAGAGGAATGCCAAAACATCCCTACAACAATGGAGGAGGACCCAGAGACTGTGAGTCTGGAGGGACTAGATATACTCAAACTCGAAACAACATGCAAGCAGAAAGAGTACAACTCAATACCTCCGTGGGAAATAGATCGATTGGAAGGTGTTCTCACCAAAGCTCAACATAATAAATGACTAGGTATACAAGCAGGAAGTCCGTGGGATGGAAAGAAAATCCTAAAAGAAACAAATAAAAGAGGGCGCAAAATCGATCTGCAAAGAACCATCATTATAGGAGAAATCTTAATGGAATCAGGGAGATTCCCAAAGTTGACGAAGTTATACAAGCCCCAACCCCACTGTTCCTCATGAAGCTCAGCTCCTGGAATATGCGAGGGCTCAACAGCGCCTCAAAACGTAGAATGTTAAAAAAATTGATTCAGCTAGAGAAGCCTGCCTTAGTTTTTCTACAAGAAACAAAAAGTAATAATGTTTCCCTCGAAAGGATCCTCAACAAAGCATGGAAAGGCAGTCACTCAGTCTTAGTGGATGCGGTAGGGGCCTCCGGTGGACTAGCTATCACTTGGAATCTGCAGATCCTTATGCTTCAAGATTTTCATGCCACTCATTGTTTCATACAAGCTTCATTTCATCTCATTGGGACGGATCTACACGGTCTTCTCACTAATACCTACTTCCCACAAGACTTGCATCATAGATTAGAAGTGCTGGATGCACTAACAACTCTTAACTCTAACAGACAGTACCCTCTATGGATCAGCGGGGGGGATTTCAACACTATCACGAATCTAGAGGAAAAAAAGGGAGGACACATGAATTTAGAAGATCATAGCACAGGATTCAAAGAATTCATTCAAAGCAATCAGCTCATGGACATTCAGACTTCAAACGACACGTACACCTGGACAAACAAACGCAGGGGAATTCAAAATATTGCCTCCAGGTTAGATCATTTTCTCATTTTAGACAATGCCATACATATGGGAGGGGATTTTCATGCCTCCATCCTGCCTCAAGGTGGGTCTGACCACTAGCCCATTATGCTTCAATGGACACGTCCAGGTAATCATTGCAATCGTCCATTTCACTTTGAGGCCTTTTGGTTCACACATCCTAACTTCAAAGAAATGGTCCAAGCTGCGTGGAAATCATTTACTCCCCCGGCAGGTGCAAAGATGTTCCAATTTCAACATAAACTAAAAAATCTCAAGCAAGTGCTCAAAGTTTAGAATAAAACCCAATTTGGAAACATTCTAGAAACCAGGAAAACATTAGAGCAGAATATGTGTTCTCTACAACAAAATTATCCTAGAGGGAAGAACAGAAGAACTGGCAAATAAGGAGCAAACCCTCTGGACAGATATAGAAGCTCGAAGGCTACAAGAGGAAATCCTTTAGCGCCAAAAATCCAGAATCAGGTTGCTCAAAGAAGGGGAAAAGAACACAAAATTTTTTCATCAATCCACCATCCAACGAAGAATGCACAACAATATAGCCTTCATCAATAACAGTCAAGGGGAGAGACTAGAAAAGCATGAAGATATTGAAAAGGAATTCAAAGAGTACTTCCAGGAAGCACTCAAAGAACAAACAAGAAGTAGATCAACAGCCATACGATCTATCACATAGCACATACCCAAAATAATCATGGAAGATCATAATCAAAATCTATTACAACAAGTCTCTATGCAGGAAGTAGAAGAGGCAATGGCTCAGCTAAAGGATGGCAAGGCTCCAGGTCCTGATGGCTTCACCTCAAATTTCTTTCATGAATTCCGGGAGTTGATCAGCATAGAAGTCTGGGAATTAGTGGAAGGATCATGATCCATGCACTGGATCCTCCCTTCCCTAAATTCCACTTTCATTGCTCTGGTACCCAAAGGGGAGGAATCAAATACGCCAGACAAATACAGGCTGATTTCTCTCTGTAATGTTATCTACAAACTCATATCCAAAGTAGTGGCAAATAGGCTCAAACCTCTTCTCCCTCTTCTCATCCTTCTGGAACAGACTGGATATGTAGAAGGGCATCAGATAATGGATGGCATTATTCTATCAAACGAGGTGATCCACTCTTTAAAAATTCTAAAAACATTAGGTATGATTCTAAAGCTTGATCTATCCAAAGCATTCGATAAGCTCAGTTGGGAATATATTCATCAAATGCTATTAGCCTTCGGCTTCAATGCCACCTGGACCCGATGGATAATGGATCTTATTACCTCTCCCTGCTTCTCGGTCCTCCTCAATGGCTCTCCATCTGTGCCTTTCCACCCCTCTAGAGGCATTCCTCAAGAGGATCCCCTATCCCCTTTCCTTTTTGTCGTCATGTTGAAGGACTCAGTCGCCTCCTCCACCATGCTATTTCTTCTCAAGCTATCAAGTATAGCGCTCCATGGTCTCCATCCCCTATCCCATCAATAGTTTGTTGATGATATGATGCTCTTTGGTCATCCTTCTTCCCTAGAGGCCAAATCATTTAAAGCCCTGCTCTCTCTTTTCTCAGAAGCCTCCGGAACCTCGATAAATGCCACCAAATCCTAGCTTTTCTTCTTCAACACCCCTGTCTCCACTCAAAAAAACATTGCCTGTATTCTAGGATTCTCCATTGCAGTGCTTCCCTCCAAATATTTGGGCGCTCCTCTTATGGTCTCCGCCCTTAAGCATGCTTCTTGGCGAACGCTGTTGGACAAATTAGAAGCCATACTTTCCTCATGGACATTTCGATCGCTCAACATAGCAGGTAGACTCATTTTGATCAAGTCCATCCTACAAGCTGTGCCTCTGTATCTCTTCTCTATACTGCCAGCTCCCAAATGGGTTCTTAAGGTGATTCGCAACCTTCAAAGGAGTTTTCTATGGGGCTCCACAGGGCTCAACAGGAAATGGGCCCTCGTCAATTGGAAACAGGTATGCTAACCGAAATCCAATGGTGGACTAGGACTTCGGGATCCTCTCCAAAGAAATAGCACTATGGGAGCCAAGATATGGTGGAATTGGTTAGTGAAGCCACACATTCCCTGGGCGAAGCTATGGCAAGCCAAATATGCGCCAGGAAGTCATTGGGATGAACTCATTAGAATCAGTCCTAGCATCTCAGGCTCCATGATTTGGAATGCTACCAAAATTCACAGTGCCTTCATACAAGCGAATAGCTTCTGGGAAATTCATTCGGGAAACTTTGCACGGTTTTGGGAGGATTCATGGCAACAGTTACCGAAACTCGCCTCGATCTTCCATAAACCTATCTAGCAGAATTCTATGCAGCAAGCCAACCTCACTCATGTCTCTCAATTCTGGCAGCACCATCCGTTTCAAGATTTCCAACAATGGAAACCCGCTAGCTCCTGGCAAATCAATTGGCACAGAGAAACCTATACAGAAATCGAACAGGAGCTAAGTCACAGAAAAATCAAGTATTCAAATCAGCAGGACAAACTGAGGTGGGGATACACTACAAAAGTTATGTTCACCACCAAGGAAGCATATAAATTACACTATTCTAATAGCAATACAGCTATAGATTAGCTCTCGGATCACATTTGGCAGTCCAAACTCTGGCCCAAGGTATCAACCTTTCTATGGCTTTTAAGTAAGAGGCGCATCTTAACTTGGGACAATCTACAAAAAAGGGGCTTCATCGGACCCTCAAGACGTCCCAACTGCACTCTTCACTCGGAAACTATCCTGCATCTCATGGAGACCTATCCTCTCGCTACTCAGCTATGGGAGAAAGTTGATCAATGTAATAGAAGAGTAGGAGTTCGGCAGGGGGACATAACAAACACTCTAAGAACCTGGCCCAAGCACCCTTATCATAGCCCCATCCTAAATTCTCTATGGAACCTCATTCCAGGTTTTCTTTATTGGATTTTATGGAAGGAACAGAACAACCGAGTCTTCAACAATAGTAGACGGTCTATAGAAATACTCTGGCTCCTCTTAAAGAAAAATCTCCAAGAAACTCTGGCGCTTCGATCTTGGCTAGAAACTGACTGACTAGACTCTCCTCAAGAGCAGCTCATCCTGAACTCCTGGAATCTCAACTTATCCTGCTTGCCTAATGTCAAATCCCATCCCCCTACTAAGTTTGTCTCCCCCATACAATGGTCCCCTCCTGTTGCCTCCTCTTTCAAATTGAACTTTGATGGAGCAGTTAAAGGAAATCTTGGGCCGATCGGCTATGGAGGAGTAATCAGAAATGACAAAGGAGTAGTTGAGCATATCTACTATGGTTTGATTGGCAAAGACACCAACAATGTTGTGGAATTGGAAGGCTTGTGGAAAGGGATATGCATTACCGATCAACACAATTTCTACCCGCTAGAAGTAGAGGGAGACTCCCTTATCCTCATCAATGCAGCTACAAGAATTCAAGCAGGCACCTCAACAACTAAAATAGCGTCCAGTTGGACATTGCTTAGTAGGCTCGAAACATTGGAGGAAAGGCTACAGTGCCCCCATAGCATTATTTTCAAGCATGTTAGGTGCACAGCCAACAAGGTAGCATATCGATTGGCCAACCAAGGGGTTGACCTGCAGCTCCCTCCTTTCTCAGGCACTCTCAATGACTCAGTGGATGCACAACTCCAACAGGAATGCAATTCTCTGGTGCTTCAGGATTACCAGTCCCCGGCTGCGGGTGATAAATAAGGTGAACGGTACAATGGCGGTGTTCCCACTGGGCAAGTGGCAGCTCAAACCCGCCACTTGTAAGGTTAATCGGCGGGCATGCCATCCCCGTAAGTTTATATTGAATGCAACTATTAAATATTTGCTGCAGTTCGCCGTCTGCAGCATAATGGAGCTCCCGCGACTCGTTTTTCTGGCGATTTGGTTACAGACCTTCTGCTGTGTTCTGGTTATTGCTTTGGGCGCCACAATGTGCCATTATAAGAGCCAGCCTCCGCTGGCTCTCTCTCATTTGAAGTCTCGGCTTCGGTTGCATCGATTGTCTTGGTCGCTGCTTGTTCATAGGACTCGGCAGTGGTCTCAGGGGACTCGGCCTCGGCCCTCAGCACAGAAGGTCTCGGTCTCTACCTCTGGGAGTTGTGTCCTCTGTCACAGGTTTACCAGCTTTAGCTCTCCCTTCTGTCGTGGTCACTACCTGAGTTTCATCTCCGCGTCCCTCGGTGCTTCTATTGACATCCCTTGGTGGCTCTCTGTTCCCTCACTCACTATGCCCCTCTGTGCTTCTATAGCCTCTCCTCTGTGGCTCTCGATGCCTCTACTCACTGTGCCTCTATCCACTTTCCCTTCTTGGCTCAGTTTTCCTCCGCTCACTTTGCCTCGGCTCTCTGCACCCTTTTGGCTCATTGAGACTCTGCTCTCGGTGCTTTCCTTACTCCAGCGTCACCTCACCTGGGATTTCAAAATGCCGCGTGAACGGCTCCGTCTCATTAGTAGAAGGGGAGGGTCTCGGGGTGGTTCCAGAGGGAGGGTTGTCCAACAGCGCTCCTCCAATACCACAGACTCCTCCTCCAAAGAAATTGAATCCCCCGTTACAAGGAGAGGCAGGGGAAGAGGCAGAGGGAGGGCTCGTGCAGCGGCCTGTGCGCACATCACTCATCCCACCACCTGCTTTTGCATCCCCTATTCCCTGGACAATTCCACCCATATTGTGTCCGTCAAGATTGAAAAGTGCGACAATTCAGCTCCACTTGGAGCCTCTTCGGAGCTTAGGCAACCATCTCCTATTCATTGTCAAGGAATTCAGCCTGCGGAGACCTTTGGTGTGGTTGCAAGACCAAGCGAGGCAGTTAAAGATGTTGTTCCACATTTAGACTCTAGCGCTTTAGACCAGTATGGATGCAGGATCGTCAAGGAGCAACCTTCTACCTCTGTGGATGTATGAGCTCACCTTTGCGTCTTTTTGGTCCAGCCAAGGTAACAGGCGATCGCCTCCGTTGCTCACTGATGTATGCTCACTGGATTTAGGTCTCCGCCTTCTTTGCTTGGAGGTTTTTGATAAGGTTATGGTATGGCTTAGCTATGTTCAGTTTAAAGTCTGTCTCCAATTCCGACCATGCTTACTGTTCTACCTCTGTTTGTATTACTTTCTGGGTAGTTTTTGGTACTGACGGGATTAGTCAGCTACCAATTGTCTGTCGGTCAGTTATCAATAGTCTGTCGGTTATTTGTTGGTCAAGTCAGATACAAAGGGAAGTTTCTCCCTCCAATGTAAAAGCACTACTAAATCCATAGTCAGTATGGAGAGATTTTTGAGGCCGGCCTCATTGTAATATTTTTGTATAATAATAGAAGTAGACAAATTTACAAAAAAAAAATAATAGTAGTAATATAGCCCCAAGGGATAGCTCAAATGGTCAAGTTCCTGTTGCTAAGCACTTTCCTAGTTGGGAGGTCACGAAGTCAAATCTCCTCGACGCCCTCGGGGTTAGGCCTGTTAAGATTGGCTGACGGGCATATCCCTTCAGGTGGAACTGCCCCGATATTTACCGTGGATGTAGTGGCCACTCAGTGACCGTGAACCATAGCTTAAAAAAAAAAAATAGTAGTAATATTAGTTAATAATAATAATCATAATAATCACAATTATGCGACTTTGGCATATATCAACCACATTTACTAATGTGGGTGTGCTAGTATTTAATATTAATTCTACATTCTATGTACAAGAACATAAGAAATTGCGTTGAGGTATGTTTGTTGTGAATACAAATTTTAAGATTTTAATTTATGAGTGATTATTAAATAGATGGTAGAGATTTAATCTCTATAACATATTCTAGAATATTTTTAGTAGTAATCATAATTCAAAGATTAAATTAAACCCCAAAGTGGTAATGTCATTTGTAATCTTTTAATTATATTGTTTAATTAAAAAAAATGTTATATAAATAATCGTCGTATGGAATGCGTTACAATTTTTTGGTATAAAGTATTGATAAACCATGTATTGGTGAATGGTATTGTAACAAAGCGTATTTAAAAATTATTAATCTCCATGGTAAAGTGGGGGTTAATAATCACGATTAAAAATCTTGTTGCATACTTATATAAATATATATATGTTTATTCTTTTCATAATTAATAATATTAATAATTTAAAATATACTTATAATTTGGTTATTTTATATGATTTTTTTAATCTTAGAAATGTGATATGTATTATGAAATAAGTGTTTTGATGTTTACCATGGAATCCCAATCACATATCTTAGCTCACTTACCTATAAGCTTTGCAAGGTTTTTTACCTTGCAATAATTTGAATATTTAGAGTAATTCGTCATTAGAAACATTTAAAGGATCAAGTATACATATACTTATTTCATGTGACAAATCTAGTAATGAATATTATTTGAAGAGTGGATTAAAATTTTATTGCAATAAAAGAGTATATTTGAATCACTCAAATGAAAATTAATATATGGTGGCCTAACTTGAGGATATACCTTTCAAACATATCTCACCCTACCTTTAGCTACCAAGAACTAGATGCACTAGAAAGTTTTACAGCTTAAATCCTATGTAAATGTTCTAGAATGTATATAAAATATGATTAGTAAGAATAATGATGAATTACAAATTAGAAAGCTTAATCAAGTGCAACTATTTGTATCCCTAGTATTTAACATTAATCTACTTTCTACTTATTTTTTACTGTATGAGAAATACAACACATAAACCAAAGGCTCTAAAGGGGAGACTTAGAAAATTAACCATAAACACTTTAGGTAAATGTATAGAACCATCATAGAAATGAAGATAAGAAATATGTATTAGAATCATTATAGAAATGAATATAATAAAGGGGTGCTAAACTTCAAAAGGGTTAGGCACAATAATATATAATAAATATGTATTCTTGAAAAGAATATTTGTAATTAAATAGAAGTAACATTCACTTCCACCTCCTTGTCATATATTGGGTTGTGGGAGGTGTTACTTGTTTCCTTTGAGCCAATCTCCAAGGTCTATTATGAATATGGCATTACAAAAACATATATTCCCCAAAGTATTCAAATCTCAAAATGAACACCATTATCACATTGAGATCATTGAGAGGTTTCTAGATATATAAATTTCAACTTAATCCAAATCTTGGATGTTGAAATTTGGTACCGGAGGACAGGTGGTTCCCTAAGGCTTTGATCTTTGGCCTAGGGAAAAGTGTCGAAAAGAATTTATTTTTTCTCCTAAAGTAACTTTATAATTTTTATAAAGTTAAATCTAATTTAAAAGTGACTTTAATAAAGTTAATGTAAAATTAGAAAGGAAAAGTGACTTTGGAAATAAATGACTAAGTGGGTCTTTATTAAAGTGGGGTGACTTAAAAAATAAAACATGAGATTTAAATGAGCATTTAGTCTCAGTGCTAGATCTCAATCTATTTCAGCCATTGAATTTAGAAGTTACCCAAAAGTCACTTAGGATTAGATTAAAGGAGGAAAAGGAGGCAAAAGGTCATTCATTCTTTCATGAGCAGATTGAGAGAAGGAGAGCAAGAGAGCAAGGGAGATTTTTGGACAAGGAGGAGAAGGAGACAGCAGCTTGGTACACATTCCAAGGCAGCAGTTGAGCAGATTTGTACAGCTGATACAACACACAGTGAAAGTCTGATTTTGGCACGATTTTCTAGAAATTCGTAGAGCTGGTTTGCATAGAAATTGAGGAGCAGTTTGTTGTTTTTCCTGCACGCAAATCGAGGTTCGTATAATGCATTTATTGCAGTCCGTATAGCGCATTTAATTGTAGGTTTTAACCCCATACAGAAATTACCTACATACTAATTCTAAATCACAGGAAAAATAAAAATGCAAGAGCATAACACATAAAACACATATACACAGAGATTTCCCACTAGATCCCAAAACTGGGACTACCAGCTTAATTTTTCCTTATTTCCTTTCAATGTTATAATACATATTTATACATGCCGAAGCATCCAATACCATCGACCGAAAACCATCGCGTCCAAAACCATGGACCAAAAACCATAGGTAGGTTCACCCAACCTAATATAGGGTCCAAAAAAAAGATTCCCGGGGCGCTGCACCGGACCCCATAGAGGGGGGCTACTCGCCCCCCTCAAATGCCCTAGACAGGGGGGGCTGCTTCCCTCGCTGTGACCCTGCCCACTACATAATTGGTGCAACGAGGGGGGGACTCTGCCCCCCCTCTAACCCCCCCGTTCACTACGTAGGTTAGTCGTGGAAAGAATATAACACAACCCAACA
>APFE031303168.1:11140-24779 GCA_000404065.3 Pinus taeda | reverse complement strand
ATTATTATCACTTTAAATTTCATTTAAAATAATTAAATTACTATTCATGTTGAACGAGAAATTTAGTGGGTGATTTTCTAGGATTGAGGCTCAAAAATTCATCCTTCTCCATCCCGAGATGTTCAATTTTCATAATCTTTTTTGTAAATGGTGATGGAAGGATGGTATTCTATAAGTATTGATAGCCTTTCCAAGCATATAGATTGGGGTAAGGGTTGTTACTTTTGAAACTTTGTTAGTGCCTATTTGTTTATTTCGCTAGTTTATTATGTCGTTTGGATGGCTTGATGAATTGTGTTGGTGTTCTATGGTAAATTCCCCTATCAAGGAGAAACAAGAGTATTTGGAGGTGGGGTCATTAGCCTCAAGGGGTTTAGTCTGTATTTGGACCTTCTGTGAGTAGGGGTTGTCCTAGAAGGTTGCTACTTTGGCAGTATCGCTAGTAGAGAGTGGTGCAGGTTACTTCCGTTAAGTAAGCTATATAGTGAGAGTTAGTGGCTTGTTGTAAAGCATTGGCCCTTATCTCTGTGGGCTTGACCTAGAATGTGGGGGGAGGGGGTTCAGTGGTGTCATCTGAAAATTCTCTAGTGCAACATATTTTGAAGATGGTTGGTGCATCTTGGGTGGTCCTATCCACATGCTTCAAAAAAAATGTTATGCATGAAGGGGAGTGGGACTGTAGTGCCAAGAGGCTATTCATCAAGGTGATAACCATTACTTTAGTGAGGAAGTAGTCTCCCCATACGTACAATATCTGGGAAGAGTAGAAATTCCTTCTCCTTTTGATTTGTTGGATGAAAGGTTGTAGCAGATATTCACAGTATTGGACCATCTCATTCAGTGTCGACATGATGACATAAATGAGTTGATTAGATTTCTCAATGACACCCAACATAACCATTAGAGTATGATGGATAGGTTTATTTAAATGTGTCATAGGTAAAGAAGAATAAATGAATGATAGCAAGTCTAGAAATAAGAATTGGGCATATAGAATCTCAAGTCCATTAGGATTTCCTATTTGACAGTTGGCATTGTTGATTTGGCTAGTGGTTGTAAGTGTGTTGGCATTGATGTCAATAGTCATGCTAGGAGATCAAGTTAGGAAGATGGCATTGCCTGACAATTAGCACTTGTGTTAGCATTAATATAAACTAGATTAGCATGGATATATCTGCTATAATTATGTTAGGTAAGACAAAATTCATGTCCAATAGGCTAGCTAAGATAGAAACAGATGGTAACATTGATGTGCTAGGTGTATCAAGCTCAGGGGGAATCTAATGGTTGTTGTAGTCTCCGGTAGAGAATAATTATAGTAGTATACCTATTGGATAAGACATAAAATGATGGATATGATCATTGGGAGTCCTATGGTTGCTGCAATCTCTTGTAGAGAATCATCATATTAGAAAACTTAACGGAGAAGCCATAAAATGATGCTATGATGGTTGGGAGTGCAAGACATTAGAAGATATTCTACCTCAAGAGATCAACTCAGATACTGCTGGGTTTAACATAGTTGGTTAGTTCTTAGAAAAATATTTCTAATGGTATGTGGAAGTACATAAATGGATCTCGAGATCAAAAGTAATCAATAGTCAATGTAAGGATATTGAAGTCCTTAGAAGCAATATAAGTTTTAGAACTAGGGAATCACCCTGAATTTTGGAACCTCAGGACCTCGTGACGTTGGAAGGTTAGGATATCGGAGGCTTAGTCAATCGGGAGCAGGCCAAATTTTGGACCCCAAGTTTTTTAATCTCAGAACTTCGTAGGGACGGAGACTTGGATGGTAAAAGTATTAGTCAATTGAATAAATGATAAATTTTTGACCCCGAATTTCAAAACCTTAGAAGATCAGAGGGTTGGAGTCTCATTCAATCAGAAGCAAGAAAAATTTCAAACCTTGGATTTCAAAACCTAAGGATATTGTAACTTCTTACAAATTGAATTCTTTAAAAGCATTGAGGGTTGCAGGGCGTACATTTTACAAAGGAAATTGTTTGCAAAACTAAGGACTGAGGGACCCTATTTGTCTCCTCAGACAAGACACATGGCATCTATTGATTGAACCTTAGGAGGGTGTGGTGGAAAATGACATCAGCGTGATTTGGTTGTATGAAAGACATGTGGCACTAAGATTCAACATTATTGAGTGGCCTTATGGGGAAAATATTGGTGACACATGTCACCACTAAGGAGACACCACATGGTGTTGATGACGAGAGCATTATTTCATCCTAGAAGTATATCAGAGGTCAAGGATTTTGTAATTCCACTGTACTTCCTTTTTGAGAAAGATCTCATATAGGGAGCTTGGATGTTGACTGGCACTTGATCATGGAGCCCAAAGAGCGAAGGGCATAGTGAAGGGCTTAGCACCTAAGTGCTATGGAGATGCCATGTGAGCATATGAGAGGTTGGGATTTCATAACTCTATTGTAATTTCATTTTGAGAATTTTTTTCATGGGCTTATCACCTAAGTTCTTTGGACATGCCACGTGAGCATATCGGAGGTCACGATTTCATAACTCCATTGTACGTCCTTCCTAAGAAATCTCTGATATGAGTAGGTTTGATGTAGACTGGCATTTGGTCATGGAGCCCAAAGAACCAAGGGTGTAGTGAAGGCCTTAATGCCTAAGTTCTATGGAGATTCCACATGAGAATATTGTTAGATACCTATACCAATAGGTTTCATCTTTCATGATTGGCAGGGGAAGTGCCAATATGATCTACTTTCATGACACAAAGATCTCATATTCTGGTAGTGAAAGTATACCCACATTTGGTTGATGCTGTCTTACCTCAGAATGGGTGATCCAACAGCCTAAGCTGGGTCATGCCATGTTTCAATTCATGTTGTAGATAAGAGAAGGAAACCTGTCCAAACATCTCAATCTTGGTAGGTAAAGTAGATAGGTAGTGAAAGAAGGTTCCCAACTGTTTAATCTGGGACCTTGGAAGCAATAAGGGTAGCTTTAGATAGAAAATCAAAAGAAAGACAAAGGAAAAGAAAAGGAACAAAAGGGTTTGCAAATCTAAGTGCACCCTCCTTGGAGTAAAAAAAAATGCTAGGCAATAGAGTGGATAGGTAGAGGGGGTTGCAGAAAGTTTGGTTCATGGCACTGCATTGGCCTGAAGCAAAGGTAAAAACATGGTGCCACTACAAATGGCCTATTTTGTAGCAGTCTTGTAGAAGCGTAATGGAGCATATCTAACTTCCAAATCACCCCCTATCACATTCATAACTTACATCCCTATGCCACCCATGTACACAAAGAAAATCAAAGTATTTTGTTGGTTCTACTTTCTTTAATAGCCACATTTCTTGTGCAAAAATTCTTTTCATTTCGATCTACTTCTCCAAAACTAAGTTAATTTCATATAAAGAACTTAGTATTCTACCTCCCTCATCCACCCCCTTTTTCATCCATATTAACTACTAACCTATCATTATCTAACTCCTAATACCCCCTATTCCCCCTATTACTATGTAAAACTTGGAAAAAACCCAAAAAATCTATGTATCCCCTTCCCCGAGCATTATAGCTCTATGAATGACTTTGAAGATCTTCGAGCGCTAAAACATTTAAGTGCAACCCAAAGAGCGCCAAAGAATTAATCTTGGGATTAAACCGAGATTTGCTTAGATTAATAACCTTAAACCCGCTTTTGTAAATAAACCTTTGTAAAAACCCATTTAACTCGTAACGCTGCAAAAACCCGAAAAACCCACTTTTTCCAAAGTTCCGCCAGGCGCGAATTTCAAAAAAAATAATATTTTATCCTTCCCCGCAATCCGTATTACCCTCGCATCTTATCAACCCGTCGACCATCGGATCTGGGCTTTCCCATCTGACGGCCCACATGATATCGGACGGGCATCTGTGACCGAAAGATACCTTCCGAGAAACTGTCAGAGGGTGACGTCAGGCCTCTGCCACGCGTCATCCTTATATTCTCTCGGAGCACCCTCTGAAAATACCGCGAGCGTATGGAAGGTGGTCCAAGAAAACCCTCTTACCACTCTGCAATACCGCCTGCCCACGCCAGCGCCATGACCCGCCCACACCACTTCCACTTGGCGCCCTGTCAGCACCCCCGACCGCCAGCGCTCCTACGTGTCCGCCACCTGTGCAATCCCCGTGGACCACTCACAGATTGCCAAGTCACCCGATGACGTCATGCTGATGTCACCCGACCCTGACCCCACCTGATGTCGTCAAGCTGACGTCATCCAAAAAGCGCGCCAATAACCCAAAAAGTCCATATTTTAGCCAATTTTCGCGTTTTTTCTCATTTTCGCTGAAAGAACTATTGCTCTCCTCTGCATGAAAATTACGTCCATCTGCCGCCAACCTGCAGAAGTTGACCTGAAGAATGCTGCCGCCTCCAACCGGCCTGTATTTGTCACCATTGCCGGCAATTCACTAGGTATTTACCCAGAGCATCCTTTCAAAGCTAAGTTATGTCCATATTTCTCTGGAACTGAATTCACAAGAGTGAGACAACTTGTTTTTACCAATAAATCCCCGGAAAAATGAGCATTCCTCACAGTTGCAGGGTCGAATTTCACTTGCTGAACCCATATACAGTCATCCTTCCCTAAATTCCCACTCTGTCCGCGCATTCGTGGATGGTAAACCTCAAAGGCATAATTCACAAGGAAAACAGAGTGACCAGTCCCTGCTGTCGCTCAAATTAACCCCCTTTGAGCATTTCACACCATTGTCACCACAGTTACCTCATTTACCCTTACAGTTGGCCTTACTTCTGCAAAATTAGCCCTCTGTGTTCTCTTGCCTACTAAAATCAGGTCAGTACCAAGTCATAACTACTGCTTAGCCATGGAAACACCAATGGTCCTGAATGTTCAACCTCTGAATGCCCCACACAGAGAGCTAGAGTGGAAAGCCCTAGGTGATAAAGATTACCAGATGTTAGACTCCATGGCCATGACAGCCAAATTCAATATTCACCTGTTGAATGAATTAGAGGCCCAATATCTCAGTGGGGTTGACACCTTAGGAATTTGGGATTCCCACATACCCATTTACAACCTTCCTCAAGTCAATGTCTTCCCAGACCTGATAAAACAATGCATGTCGAGCTATGACCCCTATCAGAGAGTCGTCCTTAGCCCCTCAGGCTTAGTATTGTTCCATATCACCCCTGAGGCCATCAATGAAATGCTCCACTTTCACATCACAAAACCCCTAACTCCTCTCTCCATCCATGATTTGATAACGAAAGGGGGCAAGTTGTCCAGTGATCAGATTGCTAGGATTAATCAATTGTTTATTCAGCCTCAATATCAATCTATGACCACTGCCCTTCCCATAGCATATCCATATCTTAATGAGCTGGGCAAAATGATGGTAGATTTGATCAGTTACATCCTGGGTTATGGGTCATATGAGGATGTGGATGAAACCATTATGGCCATGCTGTCCATTTTTTCCCCAGGAATGCCTCCTGCTGTACATTATGATTTTGCCACTTTTATTTCCAATAAGATTCATGAGAAATTAATGAATCTGGAGAGGGAAAAGGTGTTTAAATACACCAGGTACATATATCATTTATTCTTGTTCTATCAGCCTGATGCCTTCCTTGTCCCTCTCAAAAAGCTAGATGCCGAGGGAAGCCCAAGGTCGGTTGTGTTTTGGTCTTCAGTTTGCCATCTTCTACCTTATTCACCTTACACCTACTATGAATTCATCGATATTTTCATTCATCCAGCTATGACCTTGTTGTTGGGTGTCCCTCCTCCCAGATTGACAGATGAAATGCAGAGAATTCTTCAACTCTCAAAGGCCTACATCATTGGTGATTAGTACTTCTACCAACACCATACAGTAATCAGAGTATATGGCTATGAGCTGAATTCCATAGGCTTCCAAGATATGTCCCTATGAGACTCTTTGCCCTAGAGTACTTAAGGCAGTTTGGAAATGCAGACTTTGTCCATTTCCAAAGTAAAAGCAAGAAGGTGCAATTAAAGGTGAGGAATCAGTTGGGCCCCTTTTTGTACAATAAGAAGGAGGAAGGATGGAAGGAAGCTGATAGGATTCTAGAGACCTCAGACTTCAAACCAGTTTCAAGTGGGTGCTTATGACCCTAATCACTTATTTCCTAGGAGAATAAATACAAATTGGGTGGCTATGTTCATGTAAACTGCCTCCTATGAGAAGAATGCAATGCCCTAAGATGGGATAGAAGACCTTAGAAGGCCAATTGGTAAAGAAAATGTTAAGAAGAGAAACAAGCAATCTTGAGAAAGAGGCTGACTTGGAACATTGTGGGCAGGTTTCTTCCTCCTGTCAAAGGCAAATTGGAGCAGCTGCCTCATCTTCCACAGCCCAGCAACAAGTAGCCGAAATTGCCCAACAGGAAACAAATAAAGATAAGGGCAAGCAGGTGGAGCAGGAACAGCCACCTCCTAGAACAGAGCAAAAAACAGAGCAGAAAGTAGAAAAGGAGGTCGAACAGTAACAAGAACAGCAACAAGAACAGCAAGAAGAACCTTAAGAAGAGGGGCAGCCTATGCAGCAATAACAAATGGCTGAAGCCCCAACACCTACTGAGCAACAGGCTCAAGAGAACATGCCTTTTGGGCAAGAGAAGACATTGGAGACCTCAGTGCCTCAAACTCCACAAAAGGAGGAAAAAGGAAAGAAGAGGGATAGAGAGCAGGAGACTCCCCTTACCACGTCCACAAATCAAGGGGAGAAAAGGCAGAGATTAAATCCCCTCTCTAAGGAAGAAATGCCTATGGGGCAATCGTTGGTAATGGGCCCACCAAGTATGGAGGTATCTGCTAGTTCCTTTCAGCAGGAACAAGAGAGAAACCTTGGAGGAGAGGTCAGCTCCTCAAGCCATCAAAGGAGACCCGAGGCAGGCATCAAGAAACAATTTACTGATATCAAGAGGATAAATGAGCCACTCAGGCTCCAAATCTACAACCAATTGCTAAAGATGGCCCGTACAAATCAACAGAGGCTTATGTCAGCCTATGACATCTCAGAAGGAAAAATGACCATGAGTCATTTCATGCCCACCACGCTGTAGCCACAGTCAGCTGTAGACTATATAAGAACCAACCTTGAGGTTCTTGCAAAAGACATCCACCCTATGGACCAAATAGAACTTCATGAGCAAACGGGTGAAATGGTCTATGCAACATTGGCAGATAAAGAAATGTTGGCAAAAAGGTTGGAAAACAGCCTAAACAATACAGCTGCCCAACTTGAGTTGGAGAAAGCGTCCTCCCTGGCCAAAGACAATAGGATCAAGTCTTTGGAAGATATAATTATAGATCTTGGGCATGACCCCAAGGATCCAAAGGCCATACAAACGCTGCTAAAAATAAGAGATGCAGACCTTGCAGCCCTGAGAAAGAAGGTAAAGCTCCCAGCAACCATTCACCCCCAAACAGATGAGGTTGCTCAGCAGAAGCAAGAACAAGAGATAGCTACATTGCTGGTAGCACTGCACAAGCAACTAGTACAGACAGAAGGGAGGCTGGAAGACACAGAGGCTGCACTACAGGCAGCCCTGCAGTAGAAAGAGGGAGGCCAGACTTCTCAGCCCCCTCCAGAGGTTATAAACCTTGAGGAGCCTTCAAAGATCACTCCTCCTCCCACAGAAGCACCAGCACCAGCACCAGCACCATCAACATCAAGAGCAGCACCAGCACCATCTACAGAGTAGGCTTCGAGCCTCGACATGCAGAAATTGATGGGTGAGGTCCAGGCCCTCGAAGCCTAGATGACAGAACTGAATGGAGCCAAGGAGAATTTGGCCAAGCTAAATGATAAGTATGACAAATCAAAGCAGAATGTGGCTGAGAAAGGGAAAGAAATAAAAACTCTCAAAGAAAGGATAAAGGAGCTGGAGAAAGAGCTCACCCTTGACAAAGTGGTGGCTGAGATTAGGACAGTTTTGTGGACCCACATTGGCCAATCAATAACGGATCAGTGGAAATACATCGAAACTATTCATGAGCAAATGGAGCTCATAGGCAAAGCACAAAGGGAAGTGCATAGAGCAAGGGCATCTCTAGGAAGTATGCCCGAGATAGCCAGCAGAATGATTAATGTGCTCAGTAACCGGACAGGTCCTCAGCTGGCAGCAATTGGGATCTCCAACAGGATAGAGACTATCCAGCTAATAAAGAGGGTCCTCACACTGAAAAGCCTGGTGGAGACATTGGATAGAAGAAGCCAGGACATGCAAACAGAGGTAAATAGGTTCATGGACAAATTTGCAGCATTACAGGGCAGAGGTCTTCCCAGCTTGCTCAACAGTGCAGGAAAACTGCTATCACATGAGGTCTATGCAAAAAAGGGTGAACACATTTGCCACCAATCAGATCAGTCAAGGATCAAGCAGCTCACATGCAACAGGGCCAACATCTGGGCAAAGTCTCTATGACAGAGTAGAGAATTTGTTTTTTATTATGAATGAGATTAGCCATCTATTTGAGGTGTCTCCGAACTTCTACAAATACACAGAGGAAGATGAGACCTTGGATGCAATTTTGAGGCATCAATTGCCTACGCAGGAATGGTGGACCTCAATGATACAATTATTATTATAAACAAGGGGTTTCATCATAATTTTGTCATCGAAATATATAAGTCATCACATTCAGAAAGTGTGATGCATATACTATGATCAAAAGGTGGAATGAGCCACCTCAGCAGGAAGATTCGGCCACCAAAAGCAACAATGACAGCTACAGCTAGCAGTGCCAAGAAAAGCTACAACATGACAGAGTATAAAGACACATCATTCACATCATTCAGCATTAAAGTAGAACGCTCAACCGACTCACTCTCCTCCAAAGGTCAAGAAGAGGCCTGACAGCATTAAAGACCACTTATCTTACATTCAGAGTAGCAATAACTTTCTTATCTGATATTTTGTAAAGTTGGTGAGCATAGCTAATGTATCAAATGACTCAGCATTCAGATATTTTGTAAAACCTATTGTATATATTCCCCCTCGCACAAACTTTCGAGGGGGTTGTTGTTGGTTTTGTTGTTTTCTTATGAAGAAATGAGAACTCGGCTGTAACTTTTAGAAGGATGTTATAAATAAAGCTTGGAGTTTACAGGAACTGAGTCTTACTGGTGCATGCTGTGATTGGAACCATTGAATGCTACAGGATTCTAGCGCTATGGCTTGATATAATAAGTGTTTCTCTATCTCTGTTAATGTTTCTGTTATTTGTTTTAACTCATGACTCTCACATGTTGTTCTAAATCTAGGAAAGAAAGAAAAAGAATAGCTCAATATTTGTCCATGGAGACACCCTGATCTCAATCTATCTTCACTATAAATGTTTTCCATAACTTCAGTTGTTTAAATTGGAATTCTTAACTGCTCCAATGAGCTCTGAATATCTCACAGTCACTATTTGGTAATTCATTTATGCTACTAAGTAGATATTGTTGCTCAAATTGATATCACACTGTCGGTAACTCCATATCCCATTATTTCACTCACTAAATCGGAAATTATATTAACAATAGCCATCTAGCCTTGCAGCAAAACTTTCTCCATCACAGGCACTAGAACTATCTCACTTTTCTGACTCCATATGCCCAATGGATTAGCATCTTCTGCACTCTTCATGCCCTTCTTACAACAAAAGTTCACCAACCAAAGCCTTAAACAGGAAATTGAAACTTTTAACTAGCCTAAAATACTCACAAAGCATAGCTAAAACTTAAAGAGAGAGCCCTCTCTGATTATAGATAGGCTAGGATCTATAATCCAAAGGTTGATTAGTGGTTACCCCGGTCGTATTCCCTTGGGAGTCATAGGGAACAACCTGGGTGTTAACATAAATGGCGACTCCACTGGGGACAACCTCAGGAATTTTCTAATTACTGTATATTTCCTAAAGCTACAGGTGAAGCCTGAAAGTTAGCCAGGAAGCCTTCAAAACTGTTTCTGTTTTACATTAACAAGTTTACACAAAAGCTGCTTCAGTCTATCTTCATACCAGCTTTAAGACATACACAGCCATTCCAAAATCTTGTCTAGCCCTTGCAGACACAAGAAAATCCTAAAATACTTAAAAAACAATTCAGAAGCTGGCTCCCAAGAAGAATCAATGGTATATAAGGTCCAACCCTGACCCTAACCCACCAACTATTTTTGAAAATCCTAACACGATCCCTAAAAACATTAGGAAGCAGCAAAAACAGGAAAACCCTTCTGACTTGAGCCTTGAGACAGTCTACCTTAACCCCGTTCTCACTCCAATCAAGGTTCTATTCCGGTCTACCCCTGGTTCCCCTAGTTCACCATCTACATCTCAAAGCCCTCCTTTCACACCTTCATCCACTTCACATGTTCCCTTGACCAACACTGTAGTCTCTGCCATACCTATTACCCCCATTGTCCGAGTAGTCCCTGTTGTCCAAGTTATCCCTATCAACCCTATAAACCCTGCAAATATGGCCAATAGATATGCACCCTTGTAGTTACTTGCTAATGCTGCAACCCTACCTCATGACTACCAATCCAAAATCTCATACTTTGACTCCACTGGCCCTTTCACAGCCATTCAGCATGCCAGAAGGATGCAAGATCATTTTGAGAACTATGAAATTGATGATGACAGTGTAAGAATGAGAATTTTTGTTCAGATCCTGACAGGGGATGTAAGAACTTGGTTTAGGTCACTCACTGCAAATACCATAACAACTCTTGATGAGCTTTACCATGCATTTACTAATAGATGGGAAAATAAGAAATATCCCTTGCACATACTGGGTGAATATGATACAATCAAACGAGGTCCTCAGGAGACCGTTTTGGAGTATTGTGCAAGATTCAACAATGTATACAACGCAATACCGCAGAATTTGAGACCTCCCCCTGATTTAGCACTATACAAATTCGCTGATGGTTTTGACCTTGACATGGCATATCAGTTGAAGGAAAGAGCCCCTGAAACCCTTGAGGATGCACAAAAAATTGCTGTCACAGTGGAGGCTAACCTTATTGCCAAGAGGAACAGGGCAAGATTGGAAAAGAGAGTCACCTTTAAAGAGGAACCCTCAGCCCTTGATCAGAAACTGGATGCAATACTCACTGGCATGAAAAGGTTGGGTGACAGAGTGGAATCTGTGGAGAGAAAGTCATCATGGGAAGCACCACAAAGTAACCTTGCCAGGAACCCAAATTTTAGGAGAAATCAAAACCCAAACATTAGCAAGGCTAGTTCTGATCCAGAGATAAGACCTCCCTTCCAGGAAAACTATACTGAATCATCCACTTCAAATGAGAAAGTAGATGACACCCACATTAACCTAATGGGCCTAAATGATGAGCAGCAAGTTTTCCTGAGTCATGAAGATCACAAAGAGGATGACATTAAGCAGTTCCAAACTAGGTCAGGTGAGTCATTTGACTTTAAACAAGGTTATGACACAACCCTTTATGAAGTTCACAAGCAATACAAGCTAAGAAGCATAACTATAAATGTAACACAGCCTGAAAAAGCAAAAGATAGCCGGCAGCCTAAAAAAGCCATAGTTACAGAACCACGGGACAAAACTGATCCAGTTACAGATGAAATAACCGTTGAAGAAATAACTGAACTATTTCCCTCAAAACAAAAGCCAATGGCTGCGCCACCTTTGCAGCCTAATCCAATTATTACTCCTCAAGAGATGAGTAAAAAGGATAAGTCTCATGATCAAGATAAGAATCAAGAAGAAAACTTAATAAACAAGGAAAGATTATCACCCACAATACCAAGATCCAATCTGAAAGACCTTTTGACCTAGAAGCTGAAATTGGCAAATTGAAGATAGCAATTCCTCTTTCAGAATTAGCCAAGCATGACATCTACAAACAACAAATCAAGAATTCTCTTCAACTTACTTGTAATAAAGATAATGTCAATGTGTTAGACGATACCCCAGAATTGCTTTTCGGTCCTGAGGTTGATGGAAAGATAGTAGTTACAGGGATCTTACCTTTCTATGTTAGTCTGCATGTTCATGATAAGATACTACATAATGCAATGTTTGATTCAGGCACCTCTCACAACCTTATGCCTAAATCAATGATGGAGAGGCTTAACCTAGACATTACAAGACCTTATAAGGACCTATTTTCATTTGACTCCAGTCAAGTAAAATGTTTAGGCTTAATAAAAGATCTTTGTGTGTCACTGGTCCAGTATCCAAACAAAACAATTCTAATGGATGTTGTAGTTGCTGATATCCCACCCAAATATGGAATGTCGTTATCAAGATCATGGGGGGCTAAACTCCAAGGTTCCCTACAATGAGACATGTCATATGCCACCATCTCAGTCTTTGGTCAACCCAAGAGGCTATATAGAGAGTCACTTATGAAATACATGGTTAGCAGTGAAGAAAAGCCTCAAAACTTTCCCATATATGTTGTTCATTCTGACATAGACTCCTACATTCTCTTCAATGACAATACAGGTCCAACAAATGATGAAGAAACCCAGACACTCAAAACAAGATAAGATTATAAATGAAGAAACTCCTGATCTAGAAATATTGGTTGATAAGTCAATAGATAAAAAAGTTCAAGAAGACAAACCAAATGTAAGCCAAGATCTCAAGTTGTTGATGCCAAGTCTCACAACAGTTGACAATCCTTCCCTGAATCAAAAATTCCTCTGGTTTCTTGAATTCGATGGGTCAGTCAACAAATGTGAGGAAGGGGCAGGGGTTTGGATACATAATAAACAAAACAATCATGTAGAGGGCCGAGCCTATAGGTTAAACTTCAGGTGCACCAACAATATGGCAGAATATGAAGCTCTCTTACTAGGCCTTAAACTAGTAAAATCCTTACAGGCCATAAAAGTTCAATCTAGGGAGACTCGTCCTAACATCCCACAAGTAAAGGAATTTGTCACTAATGACAAAAGACTGAGATCTTATAGGTTCTGCTGCTGCTGAAATACTAAATTCCTTCACTGAATTTCAAATTACCAAAATTCCTAGAACCCATAACCTTCATGCTCATAGTTTGGCCACATTTGCAAGCACTTGCAAACTACCTTTTGAACCCTAGCATTGCTTTACAGCTGAGATAAAACACAGACCTTCTGTCCCAAACAATGTCAAGGATTGGCAGGTATTTGAGGATAATACACAAATAAACAATTTCTTAACTCTACAGCAAGAGTTTTCAGGACTGAACATTAATACAGAGGTTGCAAGTGAGCCACAAACACTAGCTGAACAACACCACACAAATATCTCACTCGAAATAGCCAACTAAATTCTATGTCCAAGAAACTTTGACCAGGAGAAAATACAAGAACTTGAACAAGTTCATTCTGAGGAAATAGCTAATACTGAAGTTGAAGTTATACAATGGAAATACAATTTTCTTCCAACAGGCCTAACTCCATTGGAGGACATTTTTTACTCAAATGATGTCCCTAGAAAACCAAAATTGCAACCACTTAATGCTGCCATTGAAGAGTGCAACATTGGAACTGTTGAAAAGCCCAAGATAATTAAATTATCTGCATCTCTACCACCTGATCAAAAGCCTAAATACATCGACCTCTTTAAAGAATTCCAAGATGTCTTTGCATGGAGTTATGAGGATTTA
>APFE031303165.1:0-56915 GCA_000404065.3 Pinus taeda | reverse complement strand
TGGAAAGGGCCAAGTGCATTACCCTTGATAGGGTCAAGGATCATGTGGTACCACATATAGCTGAGAAGGAAACGGCAGTTGACATGTGGGAGGCTCTCAAGAACCTGTACCAACATACTTTTGTGCAGAGAGGAATGTTGTTGGAGAACTAGATGAGGTCATATTAGATGAAGAAGGGTCAATCAATTGACACCTTTCTCAGAGGACTGAATGAGATCTTAGACTAGTTGACTACTATAGGAGTGACACTAGATAGGAGCTTATGGTGAGAACAACCCTGAATGTTGTCCCATAAGATTGGGAAGTGTTTATCTAGAGTATCCTAGGTAGAGGGACTCTCCCACCTTAGGACAAGATGTGGGCAGCTCTTCGCCAGCAAGAGATTAGATGACAATCGAAGATAGGTAGCAGCAACAAAGAGATCAAGGTTAAGGAACATAAGGAGGATGTGTCCCTAGCATCTAAGGGAAAATAGGAGAAGTGGAAGAAGAAATATCTCTCCAAGATCAAGTGCTTCCATTTTGGGGAGTTGGGTCACTATGTGACCCAGTGTCCAAGGAAGAAGAGTAAGGGAGAGTCTTCCTAGACTAAGGTAGTGCCAGCACGAGCATAGAAGGAAGTTTTGGCAGAAAATGATTGTGCCATGAGTGCACACGCACCACTTAAGCGTAAGTGGGGAGACATCAATCTATAATCAGGAGGACTACAGGCGATGAGGGGCAGGATCCTTGAGCTACCCAGCCTCTTGGATTAGACCTTGCTACGGGAGACCCGAAGATGAGTAACAGGACTGGCTGAGTGGGTAGAGATGGATGCAGATGGAGCGGTAGATAGAGCTATAGTGTAGGAGTCCCAAGACAACACAAAGCTAGCAGGTTGCAGTAGTGCGAGAGGAACATGAGAGTTGCACCAGTGTAGGAAGGCACAAAGAAGAGTGAAATAGTGTGAGATGCAGGGAGTTCTTCAATAGCGCAAAAGTGAGAGAGAGGGAGCACTTGTCAGCGGCAAAGGGAGATTCAGCTTCAGTGGGTGTTTCTAGCCCGATAGGGAGGTTAGTTGGGAGATCAGTTACTTACTTCTTAGTAACTGAGTTGTAGTGCAACAATGGGTAGCATGATGGAACATGATGAGAGGAGGTGCAGTGCAGATGCAGTGTTGGGAGGAAGGACCAACAACAACACATTTGCAAACAGAGCTGTCATACAGATGCATTAGTGGCAGTGGCAGAACCATGGGCAACAATACAAGAGGTAACAATGAAGAGGATGGTGGGTAGGAAGGCCTAGCATCAGCACAGGTACTGATGCCAGGTGATCAGAGTAATACTCAATGAGGGGTATTGCTAGAGTAGAGTCCTTGCTAAGAGGGAGTGTTGATTTGGGGTAGCATCGGATGTGCTCTAGCCACAAAATTTGGTGGAGAGGTTGGGGCACATGATATATCCAATATCCAAAAAGGGTTTGGGAAGATTCTAAACAGATCGAGATATATTAAAATAATTAATATTTTTAATGGAGTCCCTAAGTCTAAACTTAGGGAAAATAAAATATTAATGTGTATTAATATGAATTTGTTTTAGAATGGTCTAAACGACATGGATCAAGCTAGATCTAATCTTAGCCATTGATTAGGGACTTAATCTCGCTATTGAGATGTAAACAGGAAAAATATAAGAGGAGGCTTGAGGGTCACTTGGAGAGTACACCAGATGATCAGTCATTCTATTCTCTAGAGTGAGGTTTGCTAAGAGAGATAGAAACAATGATCGGGAGAGCAGTTGAGGGGAATTGAGTACAAAGAAATAGAGAAGGCATATATTGTGCCAGGAGAGCAGCGTGAGATAGGGAGAGGCTGACACAGTCTAGATTGGGCAGACGTTGGGGTTGCAGAGCAGTTTTGTACTGAGGAGCTACCAGAAGGATTTTCCGAGGTTCCAGCTAGGAGAATTCTCTCAAAATATGAGGTATAGCTGCTAAGGAATTTCTTTGTTGGGTAGGCAAGTTTCGACACCTAGATTGTACTTTGATATTTCTTAATAAGAAAATCCTCAGATAGCTGCACCAGTTTTCTCGCAATGCGTTTTTATGGGGACATTGGTCCAAAATTAATGGTGTCATGTGGTGTGTTTATTCTTGTTTCTTTTAGTTGTTGATCTATAATATGTTGAGCATGCACTCGTGTTTATTTTCAGTATTTAATTTGTAAATAACTTGTTAAAGAAAAATAAAAAGTAGGTACGAATAAATCAGAAAAAGTGCATGAACGGTTTCTAATCTAAGTAAACTTAGAAACTTCAACCTGGTATTAGAGCGTGATTGTAGATCACAGGAGGACTAAAATACATCAGCCATCTAGGGCCACGCAAAAGAAGTTGGTAACTATATAGAGCCTCAGAGCGGCTAGCGTTGCTAACGTAGAGGGCCAAAGGGTTGACACAGGGCATCCCAGGGCTAATGCAGACCCATCTAGTGTGACGCAAAGCTAGCGTAAGGTAGAGAAGGGTTGATGCAGTTCATAGAGAGGCGGTTGTTGGAGTTTAGAAGGCTACATAAATATTGCAGAGTGGAGCCGGTGAGGTACTATAGTCAGAACAATACCTAACAGAGTATGGCGAGAGGAGTTGCTACCTAAAGTTTCTAGCCAAGGAACCTAGATCAGCAGTGCAGTTGCACAAGACGATTAGAGTAGGGGGCATCTCGACAAGCGACAGAAGGATTTCCACGAGGGAAATCAGGACTTAGAGGGAGTCTAGAAGAGAACTTCCAGATGGGAAGTAGAGACTCAGAGGAGTTGAACAGAGAACTTCTATGAGGGAAGTAGAGGAGCATCATGGCACTAAATGGGGTAAGAGACTAGGATAAATTGGACGAAGCATCAAACTTTGTAGTTTGGAAGGCCAAAATCTTATTAGTGCTTAATAGGAATCGTGTCAAGAACTTCACCTTTTATAACTATCCTTGTCTACCCTAATGATAAAGACAAGTAAGAAGAGGCGATGGTGAGGGCCAAGTGCATTACCCTTGATGGGGTCAAGGATCATGTGGTACCACATATAGTGGAGAAGGAAACAATAGTTGAGATGTGGGAGGCTCTCAAGAATCTGTACCATCATAATTCCGTGCATAGAATAATGGTGCTTGAGTATGAGATGAGGTCGTATCAGATGAAGAAGGGTCAATCAATTAACACCTTCATCGGAGGACTCAATGAGATCCGAGACCAGTTGACAGCTATAGGATCGACACCGGATCACAAGCTTATGGTGAGGACATCCCTAAATGTTATCTCAGAAGATTGGGAAGTGTTTTTCTAGAGTATCCTAGGTAGAGGGACTCTCCTACCTTGGGATGAGATGTGCGCAACTCTTCACAAAAAAGAGATCAGACGACAGTCAAAGAACTATAGCAACAATAAAGGGATCAAGGTTAAGTAGGAGGAGGAGGATGTGGCCCTAGCATCTGAGGGAAAGCAGGAGAAGTGGAAGAAGAAAGATCTCTCCAAGATCAAGTGCTTCCACTGTGGGGAGTTGGGTCACTATGTGACCCAGTGTCCAAGGAAGAACAGTAAGGGAGAGTTTTCCAAGGCTAAGGCAGCACCAACATGGGCATAGAAGGAAGTTTTGACAAACAATGAGTGTGCCATGAGTGCACACACACCACTTGAGCGAAAGTGGGGAGACATCGAGTTGTAGTAAGGAGGACTATAGGTGATAAGGGAATGATCCTTGAGGTACCCAACATCTTGGATTAGACCTTCCTATGGGAGCCCTTACAATGAGTAGCAAGACTGGCTGAGTGGGTAGAGACGGATGCAGATGGAGCAGAAGAGAGAGCTACAGTGCAAGAGTCCCAAGACAACATAGAGCTAGCAGGCTGTAACAATGCGAGAGGCACAAGAGTGTTTCACCAGTGCAGGAAGGCATAGAGAGGTGTGCAACAGTGCAAGATGCAAGGAGTTGTTGCAACAACACAAAATTCAAAGAGAGGGAGCACTTGTCAGTGACAGAGGGAGCTTAAGTATCAGTGGGTGTTTCTAGCCCAACAGGGAGGTTAGTTGGGAGATCAGTTACTTACTTCTTAGTAACTAAGTTGTAGTGTAGTAGTGGCAACACGATGCAACATGATGAGAGTAGGTGCAGCGTCGATGCAGTGTTGGGAGGAAGGACCATCAACAACACGAATGCAGAGGGAGTTGTCATACAGATGCAACAGTGGTAGTGGAAGAACCATGGGTAATAGTACAGGAGGAAGAAGTGAAACGGATGGTGGGTAGGAAGGCCTAACATCAGCACAGGTACCGATGCCATATGATTAGAGTAATACTCAATGAGGGGTATTGCTAGAGTAAAGTACTCGCTAAAAGGGAGTGTTGATTTGGGGTAGCATCAAATGTGCTCTAGCCACGAAATTTGGTGAAGAGGTTGGGGCACATGAGATCTCCAATACCCAAAAAGGGTTTGGGCAGATTCTAAACAGATCAGAAGATATCAAAATCATTAATATTTTTAATGGAGTCCCAAGTCTAAACTTAGGGAAAATAAAATATTAATGTCTATCAATATGAATCTGTGTTAGAATGGTCCAAACGACATGGATCAAGCTAGTTCTAATCTTAGCCATTTATTAGGGACTTAACCTTGGCCGTTGAGATGTCAATAGGAAAAATATAAGAGGAGGCTTGAGGGTCATTTGGAGAGTACACTAGATGATCAATATTCTATTCTCTAGAGCGGGGTTTGCTAAGAGAGACAAAATCAGTGATTAGGAGAGCAGTTGAGGGGCATTGAGTATAGAGAAATGGAGAAGGCATATATTGTGCCGAGAGAGCAGCATGAGATAGAGAGAGGCTGACACAGTCCAAATTGGGCAGACGCTAGGGTTGCAGAGCAGTTTTGTGTTGAGGAGCTGTGGGAAGGATTTTTCGGGGTTTCAGCTAGGAAATTTCTCTCAAACTACGAGGTATAGCTACTAAGGAAATTCTTTGTTGGGTCGGCTAGTTTTTGCACCTAGATTGTACTTTGATATTGCTTAATAAGAAAACCCTCAGATAACTGCACCAGTTTTTCTGCATTGGGTTTTTTAGGGGACATTGGTCCAAAAATAGTGGTGTCATGTGGTGTGTTTGTTCTTGTTTCTTTTAGTTACTAATCTGTAATATGTTGATCATGCACTAGTGTTTATTTTCAATATTTACTTTGTAAATAACTTGTTATAGAAAAATAACAAGTAGGTAAGAATAAATCAGAAAAATTGTATGAAGGGTTTCTAAACTAAGTAAACTTAGAAACTTCAACAGATGTGTCATGCATCTTTCCTCAATAGGATATCTTGGACACTTAGAAAGAATATTGTGTAATTTATCCCAAGGAAATGACAAAGCTACTTAGCTTTTCACACACAAGATTGACATGTAATCTTTCTAAGAGAAACTACATATTTACTTAGCTTTTTATGTGCAAGAATTAGTGTAATTTATCTCAAGAAAATGACAAATCTGCTTAGCTCTTACTGTGCATAAAATAAGAAACAAATATTCTCACTAAGACATATATCCTTGCAATATTTTAATGCATAAGAACTTTTCAATACTTTTCAAGGAAATTAACATAACCAAACTATACTTTTGTGCACCAAAATAAAGAATTTACTTTAAAGAACATGAACATTATTGGCCATATCTTTTTGTGCATATAAACAAAGAAAATTTCAAAGATATTAACTTACCTTTTTCAGTTGTACCGCCCACAAGCTATCCAAAATGGACTCTTTTCGAATTAGGTCCGGAAGCATCCTTGTAACATAACTCATATTTCTTCACACCTTTTGCAATGAAGCCCTCATTCACTCATCATAATGAAACCCCCAATACATTATAGTATGCCTCTTTTCTTTGAATCCTCTGGAGATAGAATGTCTGGTTCCCTCACTTGCATTTTGCTTAGTCCACACATTCTCAATAAAAACCAGAAAACTGGAACTAAACAACCAGATGTCCTTTAGATGAAGCAATATCTCTTTCCAAGTTTCTTCAATGGAAATATCCATTGATATGCAGGAGAAATGCCATATTTTCATTCATTTCATGCAATATATTTCTTCGATTCATGTCTTCCCATTGCATTTAGGTTCGAAGTCAAAATTACTTCAGTGGCCACATCTAAATAATCCTCTCCCAATCAATCACAATTCAAACATTAGGGTTTTAAAGACATGATAGCCTCCAGGGCCTGCCTTCCTTTCCTATTTTCATCCTTATTCAGTTTTTATGAATATCAAGAATTAGTTTTTGTAACTAATTCATAACTCTTATCAATAAAATAAATGGATGTTTAAAAATAATATTTTTCGTAAATGTTTGATTTTAAATTGAGTTTTTTAGGGATGTTACATACTTCCCCCCTTGAACTAAACACCATCCTCAATGTTTATCATTAACTGTTACTGATGATATAACAATATAAACCACCCAAAAGGGAATAATTCCCCTTCCAAATGAAGAATGTTATTTCTGATATAAACTCATAACAAAAAATAATAAAGTTTTATCAATAAGCATAAGCATTATAATTACAAAATAAACAATTTATACTTTCCATCACTTAGCCATTATTCAATTTTTAGAGATAAAACATAATATCTATACCAACTTACCATCACTTACCAATTACTCTTGTAAATCAAGGTCACATTTATGCAAGTTCTCTAAGAATGGTTTGATGAAGAATCCACACTCCATGGAAAGCATCAATAGAGTTCATGAAGGCATTGCTTTGAGACCTTCTATCCTCACACTAAAAAATTATATTGAATCTTGTAACATACCCCAATGACCTCACATGAAAATGCAGGGAGTTAGAATTTTTTTACACAAATTACCCACAGGTAATTATCTAAATCACTATTCCAGATTCCTTATTAACCTTTAGATATGATGTTCATTAGTACATCAAGTAACTTTATTACATGAATAGTAAGTTGCATAACCATTAACAACCACTCTTGTAGTATATTAACATAAATTGTATGATGTAACCTTGCATCCATTTCGTGATTCCTTTAACCACATTAATTAATCACATACTTGATATTATCAACATCACATTATGCAAGGAATCAACATCACCAAACTCGCATCACAAGCAATCACATCATTGAACACCGATATACCCTGGAAACTGATGAGCCCCATCATTGGGTAACTATATGGACCTTAATACACCTCCAAGCGTCTTAAAATCAACTCTTCTCATAATTCCTTACATGTTTTAATTATATTTTTCTTAATGAGATGAGTAAAAGTAAGTTGTATGTCTAGTGGTCTAATGTGCATTGGTTGCAGGTTTTTGAGAACAAATCTTGGAAATTTTGGCTAATTAAGGGTAGAAACTCAAATGAGACAAGGAGGAGAGATTATAGGAGGTAGATCCTCCTCATTAAATCCTAACTCATTTGAACATTCCTCAATCAAATCACACTAGCTCAAAGTTGCAAGCAGTTGAGTCATGGATATCATGGGTAGCCAAGCTAATGACAGTTAAAAGCTACTTCATTTTGAGTTTGGGAGCCTAGCCTCCCTAGATTTAAGGAAGTTGTTGGTGACTTCAGTTGTGTAAATAAGGAGGTCTAAAGCCTCATTAGGATTCAATTTTTTTTATGTAATAGCACTAAGCATTTTGGAGTTCATGCATTGTGGCAAAACATTGTTATGTAATTTTTCTAATATGATAATGAGAATGAGCATTTCCTTGATCCAGCACTGAGATGACTCAAAGGTCTGAGGCTCTTGGGTTAAGGCCCAACCCTAGTAGAAAAGGGTCCTCTTCTTGTACTTATGTGTTTAGGTTATTTCATAGATTAATGTTGAATTCATATTAACATTGTTTCATTACAAGTAATGGTGAATTTGATTAGTTTGCTTCCATTTATGCATTACTTTAGTAGTACCTTTAGAGAGATAAAGGAATACCAAAAAGGATGATAGTAGGTGGATTTTGCCTCACTCCTCCCTTCAGGGACTATGGTTTGAGGAAAAACTCCTATTCAGCCCCAAAAGGACAGAATTTTGATTTCTTATGGAATTTCACATTTTCTGCTACTTAGGCCAACATATTTTCGGTTTTCAAGAATAGGTTTCAATCGTCATCTTCAGTTTGTATTAGATATCATGGTGTTTCACAATATTCTCCAAGTATTTCCATGCAAGAATTAGGAAACTAAATAATTAAATTATGTTTTCTTAAGTTGATTAGAAATCTTCCTTGCTTGTTATGATTCATAGATAAATGCGAGTAATGTAAGTATTGAATGAGTTACAATAGTTTAGGAGGATCTCATGCTAGAAACCCCAACCTAAACTCATCCATGCATGATCACCAAAAGCCACCAAGTCCTTAAACAAATTCATCATTCCATAAGAACAACTTTCCAATTTTATTGAGAAAATCCAACCATCTTACAAATTTTGGTTTGAGCTCTGAGGAAGTCCTAGCCACACCCTTGCTTTGTTTATTCCGTCATCCACCTTCCCTCATCCCTATACCACCTTCCAAGTAACCCCTATTTCTCTCAGCTAGATCCTATAGGAATACAGGGGATCTTGTAGGAGCATTAGGACATCCTGTAGGAAGCATTAGGACATCATGTAGGATGACTTGTAGTGGCCTATTTTGAGGCTGATTTGTGGAAAAAGTATCCAGGAAGATAGGAGAAGACCCCCACTTGCCTCCCAAGCCATTTGACCTTGCATCACCATCTATAACCCACCTTCCACAACACCAAGAAGATTTAGCATTCACATTTTCACAAAAAAGGACAAAAAGGAAAAAAGAGTTACTATGTTCATTCATATGCACAGCAGTAGAATGTTTGGTTATTTCAGATTGCATGCCTAGGACAATTAGGATTACACACATGTTATCTTAGAATTCTTCTGAAGCAATATCTCTTAGAAATTAGTTAGATGAGTAGTGCATTTAAAGCATTGATTTCAGTCTTTCCTCACTCTAGTAGACAATATTTCAATTCTCCCAATTAGTGCAAAATTTTCTTTTCTTTGTTGGTAATCAAACTCCTTCCAAATCAATAGAAGGTTGGTTTAAGAAACCATAGTGGTCTATCACCAGCTCAGTAGTGAAAAAGAGTGGACCCATCACATCTACTTGTGTATACAACATTGTCATTGCCAAGTTTGTATGAACCTCAGGTTAATAAAGTAAAGTTGGTATCCCTAGAAGTTGCTACATTCTTGATGCAATACTGGTGCTCATCACTTTTTGGTGCCGTTTCCGGGGAGTTGTCTAAGTAATATGTGATTTATTATTTCTTTATTCCATTTCTTATCTCTTTCATTCTGCTATTAGCTTCATTTCTACAAGAGTAATTGTAAGTTGCTTTCTTTCTTTTCCATTTTGCAAGTGATATTTCATTCCACAATTAGGATCCATTCAGTTTGTTATTTCAATTTTGCAATTAGTTTCAAAGCTTGAATAAAACACAAAAAAAACACTTCTTTCAAGCCTCGTAGGAATAGGGATAACTTAGGTAAATTTTTGCCAAATACTCCTACCACTTCAAATGACCAACCTTCCCTCTTCTTCGGTGGCTATGAATTAGAAGACCCCATAGGTGAACAACCATAGATTTTTGAAGAGCCTATAGGGGGAGAAGAAGAAGGAGAACCTATTCAAATTGACCTAATGGCTGAAAATCGGAATGATAGAGGAGATAGAGGAAGAATTGAGGGTGCTTTTCCCATTAGAGAAACCAATGGGGATGCCGAGATGAAAAACATAATCCCTTTTTCTCTTCCTCACTTCCATGGCCTAACCTCAAAAGATCCAGATACTTTCTTGTTTGAGTTCGTTGTCATATGCATAACTTATGATTACACCACTGATGATCAGAAGTTAAAATTATTCCCATCCACTCTCAAGGATGCAACTTTGCACTGGTTGATGGGTTTAGGTGGAGATAGAATCACCACTTGGGCTCAGATGTAGCAAGCCTTACACTACTATAGGTCCAAAGACAATAAAGAGGAATTTTTTAGAATGACCTTGGGACATGATGAAACTTATAGGATTATGAGGAAAGATTCTAGCTTAGCTACAAAAGGGCCAAGTGCACACTTGATCTTGAGTCACTAAAGCTAGTCCTACTCAAGGGGGTTAGGGAAGACCTTCTAGATACCTTAAACTTGCTAGCAGGAGGGGACATCTACCCGCTACTCTATGATGATTTCAAGATCGTCTTTAAGAACCATTCTAGGGCATCTAGGAAAAAAGGTAGGGGTTTTCAACCGATGGCTAGCTCATCCTCTTTCAACACATCCATAAAAGGTGAAATTGGAAATATGATGGAAGATTTCAAGAGTGAAATGCTACAAAACCTTGCCCTACAGATGGACACTGTGCACATAAAAAGAAAGTAGGAGGAAGCAGAGAGAGAATTAACCATCTTCTACCCTAGATGCACAAGGAGGCACCCTAGGAATGAATGTCCATTAAACCTTATATAAATCTGCTTGGTCTATGAAGAAAACCACTCCACTGACAGGTTCCCTTCTCTACCTAGACTAAAAGTTGTGTATCAGGGAACTGAATGGGTGACTGAATAGCTCTGCTACATAAATCAAATGAGACCTCATGGGCCTCAACCATACTAGCAAGGCATGCAAGGTTCATCTTATGCATATTACAACCATAACCAGAACACATCCATTCCCTCTTGGAGCCCCCTGATCATCCCTCCTAGTCTCCACCTTCTCCTTGGTCTTTTGCATCTCAGTACAATTCCCAACCAACCAAATAGTCATTTCATCCATATACTCCTCCACAGTGTCATTAGAATGCACCACCCTAGGGGTGGAGGCCCACATAAAACAATGCTCCATATTTATTGCCTTCACCTCCTACTCAATCATAAAGTTTACACCCTGATCCACCTAAACAACCTCAGATGTCATTCCAGCTAAATACGAACCCGAAAAATAGATAGGCACAATAGGTATACAGTGGAGAGACATCCTACCCTGCTTATCCTGTGGAAATTCAGGAAATCAACCTAATGTCTGGGAGAGTTCTCCGAGACAACCAACCTCCATCTCCACCTAAGGAGAGTGAGGAGGAAAGAGAGGAAAGTATGCCTAGAGTGAATCCACCACCCTTTCCTGAAAGATTAACTCATCTAGTCTAGCCTACCCTAGAAGAGAATGAACTTCTGGGTGAATTAAAAAATCTATGTGTCAAAATTCCACTTCTCCAAGCTATTAAGGATCTACCTATTTACAACAAACTGATTAAAGAGAAGTGTTTCAAACATCCAGGGAGGTGAAAAAGAGACACCCTACCATTAATTTCATTGGACAAATGTCTGACTTAATGCCGGGGGAGGTAATTTTCCCAAAGTATTTAGACGCTGGAAGCCCTATAGTAGATATGCACATTAATGACTCCATTGTCCCACATACCTTGATTTATCTTGGGGCTGCCATTAATGTGATGACTAAGAACACCATGCTCAAGCTAAATCTTTAGGGTTCATTAAGAAAGACCACAATAGACTTGTAGCTTGCAGATCGTTCCACAGTAGCCCCTAAGGGGTTTGTTGAGGATGTGATGGTCCCCATTGACTCTTGGGAGTACCCTGCAGACTTCCTAGTTCTCTAGCCTAAGGCTAAGCCTAATGGTTATCCTCTCATACTTGGGAGGCCTTTGTTAGCCACTGCCAATGCCTACATCAGCTGCAGGGCTAAAAATATGACTATAAAAAATGGGCATCTATCTAAGCAGTTGGTCTTGTACCCTCCTGTTCAACTGTCTTTAGAACATGATTTATCTTTATGGCTAGAAGAGGAGGAAGAAGATGAAGTCTACTCAACCCAACTCTATACCCTAGAAATTTCCATGGGATGAGGACAACCGGTTGAAGATGATTTGATTGAACACATACTCCAAAATCCAACTCCCAACACCTCATCCTTAGAGGAAGTAGTAAAGGAGACCAAAAGCAACCATCAGATTGACCTATGCTTAGTTGATTCAGACCTTACTCGTGTCAAGACAATAGAATTCAGCCATGAAAGAACTTTGAAAATCAACCCCTCTTTCTGTACACCAAGAAGAAGAGTTGTGCAACATGCTAAGGGAACATCTGGATGCATTCTCTTGGAGTGACAAAGAAATTAAGGGAGCACACCCCTTGGTGTGTACTCACAACATTTATACCAAAAAAGGTTGCAAACTAGTCCGAAAACCCCAAAGGAGAATGAATCTAGCTCTCAAGAATATAGTCAAAGAAGAACTACAAAAGCTATTGGATTCAGGATTCATTTACCCTACCTCGAATAGTGAGTGGGTTTCTCCTTTGGTGTTGGTTCTAAAGAAAAATGGGAAGTGGAGGATTTGTGTTGATTACAGAGAGTTAAACAAAGCAACAAAGAAGGACCATTTCCCTTTACCCTTCATTGACCAAGTGTTAGATGGCCTAGTAGGGAAATAGTTTTTCTCTTTCTTAGATGGGTTCAATGGGTACGATCAAATCCAGATTAGCCCAAAGGACCAGGATTAAACCACCCTCACCTGTCCTTAGGGCACTTTCTCTTATAGGGTCCTTCCTTTTGGCCTATAGAATGCCCCTGCCACTTTCTAGAGGGCAGTCCTGAGTATCTTTTCCAAGCTAGTCCATGATGCAGTGGAAATTTATATGGATGAATTTACACCCTATGGCTGTGATTTCTAGGAGGCTCTCTCCAACTTGGTTAAGGTGCTGAATAAATGCATTGAAATGAACTTTTCCCTTAGCCTTAAAAATCTGAGTTCTTGATGACTGCAGGGACTATTATAGGTCATTCAATATCCCAGAAAGGATTGCAGGTGGACTCGAATAAGATAGCCATAATCTAAAGGGTTCCACCTCCGCAAAAATAGAGGGATGTCAGATTTTTCTAGGCTTAGTTTGATACTATAGGAGATTTATAAAAGACTTCAACAAGTTAGCTTCTCCTTTATTTTGGTTATTGGCCAAAGACTTCAAATTTTTATGGTCAGAAAGATGTCAAGAGGCCTTGGACACCCGAAAGGACAAGTTGGCTCTTCCTTTCCACATACATGGTAATGCCTCTCACAAAGCCATAGGAGCAGCTTTAGGTGATATAGATGACAAGATACCTTATGCTAATTACTTCATTAGTAAGAATCTTCCAAAAGACAAATTGAACTACACAGTGACTGAAAATGACCTCCTAACTGTTGTACATTCATTGAGAAAATTTAGGCATTACATTGTAGGTTACCAAACATTTTTTCATACTGACCATGTTGCAATTAAATACCTGATGAATAAACCTGATGTAAATTCTTGGATTATTGGATGGTTACTTTTATTGTAACAGTTTGATTTAACTATTATTGGTAATCCTGGTAAGGAGAATGTTGTTGTCGATTCTTTTATCCAGATTGAATTTTCCTGTAGGGGAGGAAGGAATGGTTGATGATCAGCTACTAGATGAAAACTTATTCGCAATTTCAGTTCTCTCTCCATGGTTCGCTGACATAGATAACTACTTGGTGTCTACATAGTTTCCACCAAATTTTTCCTCCAAGCAAAAGGAGAAAGATTGTGAGGAAGAGTGCCCCATTCACTTGGATTGGGGGAAGCCTATTCAAACTAGGCCTAGATTAAATTCTGAGAAGATGTGTTAGGGAGAATTAAGTCTTTGACATCCTTCTGACGTGTTATGATGGGCCTTGCCGAGGTAACTTTACAGCCAAAAGGACAACATTTAAGGTGCTACAAGCTAGTTATTACTGGTCCACTCTTCACCGAGATGTGAGGAGATACACTAGTCAATGTGATCAGTGCCAAAGGATGGGGAAACCTATCCCAAGGGATTATATGCCTCTGCAACCTCAAGTGACTTTTGAGCCATTTGACAAGTGGGGCATGGATTTTATTTGGCCCATTGATCCTCCATCTAGGAAAAAGTAGTACATCATTGTGTGCAATGACTATTTAAACAAGTGGGCTGAAGCCAACGCCAACAAAGTAGAAATAGAAGAGAAAGTGGCTAAGTTATTAAGGGAAAATGTATTTTATAAGTTTATGTACCCTAGAGAAATGGTCACTGATCAAGGCAGTCAATTTACATCTCACACGATTGAAAATTTGTTGATCCAGCACAAGATCAAGCATAGAACATCCACTCCTTACCACCCATAAGCTAATGGGCAAGTAGAGGTAACCAACAAAGTGCTAGAAGGAATTTTGACCAAAGTGATAAGCAGCAGCACAAAGGATTTGAAAAATAGATTAGTTGAGGCCACTTGGGCCTACAATACCACCTGGAAGACCACCATTGGATTCAATCCTTATGAGATGGTATATGGGAAGAAGGCCCTACTGTCCATTGAATTTGAATACAACACCTTAAGAATGGCAGCACAACTGGATCTAATCTCACCACGGTACAACAAGAAAGATTGCTCTAGCTAAACGGGTTAGATGAATTTAGGATGCAGGCCCTCCTACACATAGAGGTGACTCAAGTTTAAAGGAAGATTTGGCATACAAGAACATGAAGGACCAACAGTTTCAAGAAGGTGATTGGGCCTTGTTGTAAGATTCTAGATATGAATATTTTAAAGGCAAATTAAGGACTAGATGGTTAGGGCCTTATGTCATAGAAAAATGTCATGATAATGGTTAAGTATAGATAAGAACTATTGATGCAGAGGCTATCCATTTACTTGTCAATGGGTACATATTGAAGGTCTACAAGAAGCCCTTGTCAAAGCAAGAATTCATCAATGGCATCAACAAGATAGTGATGGTGGAGAAGGTCTCATCTTCTACCCCATCAAGTCCCTGAAAAAAAAAAGAAAAAAAGAAAAAAAAAAGAGAAAACAAATAAAGAGACTCAGGTGAAAACCTCGATGATGCACTTGAGTCCCATTGTTGGTTTGAAAACCTCTTGAGGTGGCCTAATGGTGTTTAAAGGAAAATAAAAAAACTAAAATGATCTCTGGGTGAAAACATCTTTTACGGCACCGAGGGAAAGTAGCTAGGATGAAAACCTCTTGGAGGTAGACTAGTTGTTTTCAAAAAAGAAAAGCAAAAAAAAAAAAGAGAGGAAAGAAAAGGTTTGAAAATGTTGTTTGCGGGTCAGCAAGAGGAGGATCAGCGCAACTTGAGAGGAACAGAAGGATCTATACAATCCATATTTCAATTCCTCCATCCCATATTCTTCATTATCCCATCAATCCCTCCATTTAGGAACTCCTCCATCTCAGTTTACACAAGCTCTGTGTTTTCTATAGGATTCCCTGAAATACTACAAGATTCCCTGAAAACAGACATGAGTTTCCTATAGGAATTACAGTGGCTTTGAAATCTTAAGAAAAGTGACCCTAGAGTAAGGCGATTACCACCCCATGTCAAAAAAATAAAACAATCACTCCACCACATCATCACCATGTTGAAATACAGAAACAAGAATATTCCAATTTAATTTGTCCTTGAATTAGATTATGAATTAGAACTGAATTTAGTCTTAACAACTACATGGAAATAATTAATTAATTTATTTAAATTAATTAGTTGGAGAAATTCAAGTTAGAAGTCTTTCTGAAGTCATGCAAGAGTTGTCCCTTAAATTAAGGACATAAAATTGAGTTATATTTGAGTTGTAATTAGTTAACCCAATTTACTGAGCTAAGTCCAGTTAAATTAGTTCCAAACTGTTTGAGGAACTAATAGTGAGTTAATAGTCAGTTGATGTATTAATGAATTTAACTAGTGCTACTCCAGTTAACTGAAGATTCCCTCATCATAAACTCATGCATGTCTATTATGAGAAATACCCAGTTGATATTAATGTTCAAGGATAGTGTCCTATTAGTTACATGTGTTTTCTCATGGAGAAAACTCATGCATGCAGCCAAGGATTCATCCTTGAGGATTGTGCAGTTTTGAAGGCTGGTTTTCCACTTGGTAATAGGCTAATCATCCACAAGGAACAACACAAGGAAATAGGAGCTTGGAGGAGAGAGAGGAAGGCTGAATAGAAGCCAATATTTCTTGTGAGCATCTGTGAGGATTGTACTAAGAGCTAGCTAGCTATGAGAGCTAAGGATTTGTATAATTCCTATGTATATCAACTCTGTATGATAATACAATAGTGTGGGGTTTTTATCTAAGACTTTCCCCAAAGTATTTTCATGTGTATTGTGCCATTGATTCTTCTTCTTCTGGTTATATTGTTTAGCTTGATCTTTTAAATTCTGCAAATTGATAGTAGAAGTAGGTTATAGTATTCTGATTTGATTTATATTGCATTATCAGTTTAACCTATCACAGATCCTCTACATGGTATCGGAGCTATGAAAAATATACTGAGAAGATAATTAGAAGTTTGAAGTTTAGGGTTGTAGGTGCAAATCAAATTCATATCATACTTCAAGGTTGGCCAATGACATTCTATGGCTTGAGACTCAAGTATGCCATGAAAGGTAGCTCGAATTACATAGCATGGAAAGATAGAATGGAGGCTATATTAGAAGACAATGGCTTGTAGGAATTCATTGATCAAGAAATACCAAAGCTAGCTTCAACTAATGCACAAGAGTTGGTTGAGTGGAATAAGTTTGCGGCGAAGGTGAGATAAATAATCCTTAAGGGAGTTCGAGACCATATTGTCTCGAGTCTCCATGGGAAGGATACTCCATTTTCAATGTGGAAGACATTGAAGGACCTCTACCAGAATAATAGTGACTAGAGGAAATTGGTGTTAAAGGATAAGCTTCAAAGAATCAAGATGGAGAAGGGCGATACTATTTCCACATATCTGAACAAGCTCACCACCTGTAGAGATGAGCTTGGCAGTGTGGGAATAACTATTTCCAATGATGATATGGTGAGCCTGACTCTCCTTGGCCTTCCAAAGAGTTGGAATAGCTACCAGGACTCTGTGAATGGAAGGGAGAAATTGTCAGATTGGGAATGACTATGGTCGGATTTTATAAAGGAGGAGATCAAGAGGAGCACACGAGATGGTTCTTCATCCAAGAATGATGATGAAGAAAATATGGCCTTAGCAAGTAAGGCGAGGAAAGGGAAGGGGAAGGCTTCCCATTTTAAATCGAATTCTTCTCATGGAGGGAAGAAGGGTGACATGTCTCAAGTAAGATGATTTAATTGTCACAAGGTCGGACATTATGCAACTAATTTCCCATCGAAGAAGTCTAAGAAGGGATCCTCAGAAGGATCGAAAGGTGAGGCATTAGCCTCTCAGTTCGAAATGGACTTTACCTTCATCACATGCATGGTGTCATCAATGATGGCTTGTGTCTGCTATCTTGACAATGAAGCCTCATTCCACATGACCAGTGATAAAAGTTTATTCAGTGCCTTGGAGGAGAAAGGCCTCAAGATGCACATAGAGATGGGTGACGACGGAAGGTATAGTGTTTTAGGAGTGGGCACGATTGCTTTTTAGAGGGAGTATGGATTGAAGAAGAACTTGGTATCGGTTGTGATGTTGGAGGACAAAGGCTACGATGTTGTCTTCAGTAAAGGAAAAGGTGTTCCTAATGCACATAGGCATGGGTCAGACCAAGAGGATAGGGATTCGGGTGAAGAATCTCTATAAACTAGAGGTAGATGATTGTGTAGCATTAAGTATGAAAGCAGAATTGGTGCGAAGCCAAGACATTGGAGAGTTGTGGCACAAGCAGTTGGTCCATTTGCATCATGGTGCTATGAAGATAATGCATCACATATCTACAGGACTTCCCAAAGGTAAACTTGAGAAAGTTGACACATGCAAAGGTTGTACCTTGGGAAAGTACACCAAGTCTTCCTTTCATGATCGACATAGTTGAGCAAAGGCTATCTTAGAGTGAGTTCATACTGATTTGTGTGGACCGTTCTTGATGGCATCCACAATGAAGCAAAGCTATTATGTGATTTTCATTGATGACTATTCTCGTAAATGCTGAATTTATTTCATGCAGAAGAAGGAACAAACTTTCACAAAGTTTTGTGAGTTCAAAGCTTTGGTCAAGAAAGAGATAGGGAAGAAGATCAATGCTCTGAGAAGTGACAACAGTGGAGAATATGTCTCTCAAGAGTTTAAGGACTTCTGTGCAGCAGAAGCAACTAAACCAGAGTTGACGACACCTCATAACCCACAACAGGATGGGGTGGCTAAGAGGAAGAATAGAACTATTACAGGGGCAGCATGGGAAATGCTGCATGACCAAGGCCTACCACTTCACTTGTGGGCTAAGGCATGTGACACAATGGCCTATTTGAAGAGTAGAAGCCCACATTTCATACTTGGGATGAAGACACTAGAGGAAGCATTCTCCAGTAAGAGACCAGATGTGGGTCACTTTAGGATATTTTTCTCATCGGTAGATTGCCATGTGACAAAGGATGCACGGAGTAAGCTTAAGATGATAGCAGAGTTGGGGATATTTGTGGGGTACACTGATACACTTCACAACTATCAGGTGTACTTTCCTACCAGTCAGTGGATAGTGGTTCATAGAGATCTCAAGTTTGATGAGTAGAAGGCCATGTGAGTTTCCCTTGAGAGGGAGATCCAACTACAAGTTGTGGAGGAATTGTTGGTTCCTAAGGAGGAGGAGCCTCAGATTGATGTAGAGCAGCTGCATGCATAGGTTCCAAGAGTGGAGACATCCACTCAAGTAGAGTCTTCTAGAGATGGACAACAGTGCATAAGAGAAGCATACATATTGTTGGAGTATGCGAGAGAGAATGTGGGAGCACCATCTTCTCAGCATAGATGAAGGAGGTCACCTGAGAGGTACACTATATACATGGCCCTTGTTGGGGAATGTGTTGAGACCGAGTCATCTTCATTTGAGGAAGTAATGTAGTAGCCAATTTGGGTTGATGCTATGGTGGTGGAGTATGAATCCATATTTTTTAACAATGTTTGGGACATGGTTTTGAGACTGGAGAACAAGTCATTTGTGAGTTCCCATTGGCTTTACAATGTAAAGCAAGCTATTTATGATAGTGTGGAGAAGCATAAGGCAAGCTTTGTTGCCTGTGGCTTTTCACAGGTCGAGGGGATTTACTATGATGAGACTTTTTCTCCCATCGCAATGTACTCATCTATTAGATCTATGTTGGCTCTATCAGCATAGATGGTTGGAAGATCCATTAGATGGATGTGAAGAATGCATTCCTCAATGGCCAGATTGAGGAAGAGGTGTACATAGAGAAGCCAAAAGGTTTTGAGACTTTCGATCGTGAGTCACGTGTGCCAACTCAAGAGAGTGTTGTGTTATCACTCAGGTTGTTCCCTGGCTCCAGGAGGGAATACGGCTGAGGTAACCACTAACCAATCTTTTAGTTGCAGGTCCTAGCCTACCTACAACTAGAGAGGGCTCTCTCTTTGTAATTTAGCTTTGTTTTGGAATATCTTAGGCTAGTTATGAAGTACAAGCTTTTGTTTGGTGTTTGGAAGGTGACATTCAATAGAATGGGGCAGTAAGTTGAAGGAATTTTAGACCATTGGGTTGATGGAGTCTAATGGGAATGAGCCTCTGGGATGGTTTCTTTGGCAATAAGACAACTACAAAGCAAGATAATTAAACACAGAACAATTTTGATGCTGAAATAAGATGAACTGGAGTCAATAAATGAAAGGCAATTAAGAATCTTTCATTATATTAACAGAGGGAAATTGTATAAAAATTTCAGGGAGCAGTTAATAATTCCTTGATGATGTTTAGAGTGAAAGAACCAGGGAGACAAGAGAAATCAAGAATTCTTGCCTATGTTAGTCCTATGGAAAACATAAAAAATTATAGGAATTGAACTCAAAGTACAACAAAGTAAATTCTGGGTTATTCTTCTTTCCTGAAACTTAGAACATGATATTTAGATGATAAATAATACACAAATACAATAAAATGAGAGTACATAAGACTTATTGATCCATGCACTAACACGAGAATCCTGCAATCTATGCTTTTGCCATCGATTCCACAACAGTAAGTTCACCAACAAAGCATTCCAACAATTTTTATTTCTGAAGAGTTCTCAAAAATATACAGCACAGGTCCAGAATGATATTCACTAGCCAACAATAATACATCTCTTTAGCAAGTATTTATAGGAGTTTACAAAATATCCCATAGGGAAATATCTGGACATAAATTTATCCATCTACTCTGACAGAAGGAATAACTCATGTAGGAAAAAACTTCGCAGCAATAACTGAGGAAATAAATGTGCTTTACTTGCTGCTACAGGTGTCCTATTTGTTGTTGACTCTTTGACTCTGATAGTTGGTCGATGCCTGCTTTGCTGATGTGTTGTCCTGGGCGTGCTGTCATTTGCCACCTGTGTAGTTTGTTTGAATGCTTTTTAGCGCTAATTTCATCTACTGTCGATTTGAATTCTTGATAGTAGAGCCATATAATACAATTTGCTTGTTGTGTAGACAATTTATAAGAAGAGAATCAAAACTACTTCAGAATCCCAAGCAGGTTTTCCCACCACTGATCTGTTGGCAATTGATGTTTTCTTAATTTAAATAATATCTCATCAGCTTCAGTGTATGTATAATAATTTGGCCAAACTGGAAAGAGATGTGCTATCTCATGTTCAATGTAAAACAAGTCTTCCAGTTTATCATACAATCTTTGTCTAGAGGGAGGCACTGTTTCTTCTGAGCCACTTGATGATGCTGTAATCTGATTCTGCACATAAGTATTTAGCTTGTATGGATATTTCTCCTACTTTAACAGCTTTCCAGTGCTAGTGACCAGGCTAGGTAAACCTTTGCTCTGTAAATTTGTAATTTTTTGTCTGAAGGTATGCACCTCTGTCTGCATTTCCTGACACTTTCTTTCTATATTTTGAACAAAATTTCTCATCGTCAACACTTTCTTGACTCTTACAATAGTCTATATCCTGTTCTGAATGTTTAAAGCTGCTAGCTACTCACCAGTACGAGTATTCAAAAAATGAAACAATTGATTAGCTTTCTCAGGCTTATTTTCCAATAATGCTCTGGCCTTTTGAGTCTCATATTGAGCTACTGCCATCAATTCTATCTGGTCAAAAATGGTTTGTATTGATGTCCATTGATCAACAATAGCTTTGCCAATCTTATCCCACAAAATTGCTTTTATTTCAGTCAAGGTTCTATGGAGAGTGAGGTCCTTCTCCAAGGCCTTTATTTTGTTTTCTAGGGCTTTCACTTCCTTGGTCTTCTCGGCAACTGTCATCTTTGATTTATCATAACTAGCCTCAATATTGGCTAGCTTTTCCTTGGTCTCCTTCATTTCTGCCATCTATAATTCCAGAGCCTTAATTTCTTTCATCATAGCTTCCATGCTTAAGCTAGCCTCTTGCAATGCTACTGTTGTAGTTGTTGCTGAAGTTGAGGCACCTGCTGCTGAAGTTGGATCCAGGGGAGGTGCTGTTATAGTGACTGTTGTAGGAGGAGTTGTGATTATTTGAGCTGTTTGGGGTGGCTGAGGAGCCAACTCTGGTTGTTTCCCTTGTTGAGCCTCTTCCAATGCTTTTTCTGTGTCTAACAGCCTTTGGTCCATCCTCATAAGCAAGCTAACCACATCCTCTACTTCCTGTTGTTGTGGTACCTCTGCAATTTGAGGATGTATGGTTGCTGGCAGCTTCATTTGTTTTCTCAGGGATATTATGTCTTCCTCCTTTTTTCTGATTAAGGCCTGTGTGCCTTTGGGATCTTTGGGATCATGTCCCAACTCTATAATGATCTCTTCCAAGGCTTTTATCCTATTATCCTTGGCCAATGATGAGGCTTTCTCCAGCTCTAATTGGGCAGAAGTATTATACAAAGAATTCTGCAATCTATGGGCCATTAGAGCCTTATCTACTAACGTGGAGTAAACCATTTCTCCAGCCTGCTTATGCAATTCAATCTGGTCTATTGGATGTATGTCTTTGGCCAGGACCTCGAGATTGGTTCTAATGTAGTCTGCAGTTGACTGTGGCTACTGTATAGTAGGTCTGAAGTGACAAAGAGTCATCTTTCTTGCTTGCATGTCATATGCGGCCATCAGTCTTCGTTGATTTGTTGGTGCCATTCTCATCAATTGATTGTAAAGCTGAAACCTTATTGGCTCATTTCTAGCTTTGATCTCGGTGAATGCTCATTTGATATCCGAGCCCTACCTGGTCTGTTGTTTGGAGGATGAAACCTCCCCACCTGATTGTCTCTCTTGCTCCTGCTCAAAGGAGCTGGCTGATGTCTCCACAATAGGAAGGATCTGTTGTTCAGAAGTCCCTTCACCTATGACATTTCTTGTAGTTTCCTTAGTAATTTCCTCCTCTGAATAAGGGTTTAGCCTCTGTCTTTTCTCACCTTGCTGGTCGGTGGATGCACCTGTAGGTGTTTCTTCCGTTTTGTCCCTCTTTTTAGATCTTTCCTCATTATGAGGGGTTTGCAATACAGGGATCTCAGCTGCCTTTTGCTGCGTTGAAGGGCCTTGTTCTTGGCCCTTTTCCTGATTTGTGGATGGTTTCTCTTCCATTGTACTTTGTTGTTCTGAATGTTCAATTTCTTTGGCCTTCCCTACTGATGAAATGGCCTCTTTAGCTTGCTGTTGTGGAGGTGTAGCAGCTGATGTGCTTGCTCCAATATGTTGAGGCTGTGTGAAAGTGACCTGTGCAACATATTCTAGGTCAATTCTTTTCTCATGGTCTTTCATATCTTTTTCTAATCTTTCTTCTTCAGTAAGCTCTTCATCATCTAATGTGCCCTCTACCCATTCTTGTTGATTAGCATATTGTTCAATGTGGGGGATTGGCTCGTGCACATATCCTGGAAGCCTGTGTTTGATTCTTCTAAGGCTTATAAAGTGTTCAGGGTCATATGGTGCCCAAAAGAAGCTTTTCTTCAACATGAGTTCTTCTCTTAGCATATTGTCTGCATCCTTCCAAGCTTCTTCCCTCTTATTGAAAACAAAGGGACCCAATTGATGTCTGATTTTAAGTTGTGCTTTCTTGTTTTTCCCATGAAAATGTGTCAAATCAGCATTACTAAACTTCCTGAAGTATTCTAAGGCAAAAAGTCTCATAGGGACATATCTAGGTAGCTTATAGGGAGGCAACTCACACCCATAAATTCTGATCACTATGTGGTTTTGGTAGAAATACCAATCACCAATGCTGTAGCCCTTTGAAAAATGTAGGATTCTTTGCATTTCAGCAGTGAGTCGGCCAGGAGGAGTCATCATCAATAGGCAAGTGGCTGGGTAGATAAACATGTCAACAAACTCACAATATGTGTAGGAAGAGTAGTGGACTTCATGGAAAACTGAGGTCCAGAAGATAACAGATCTTCTTTCTCCTTTTGAGTCCAGTCTTTTGAGAGGAACTTTGAAACTATCAGGGTGATAGTACAACAGCAGATGGTAAATGTAGGAGGTATATTTGAACACTCTTTCTCTCTCCATCATCATAAATTGCTCATGTATTTTGTTGGCTATGAAGGTGGCATAGTCATACATGACAGCAGGGGGCTGTCTTGGACTGAACATGGTCAATAACAGAAACACAGTTTCATCCACAAATTCTCCTGTCTTGCATCCTAGAATGTAGGAAATCATATCTACCAGGAGTCTGCCTGTTTTATTTAATGACACTTGGTGGTAGGGTGGAGGATGATTGACCTGGCACTGTGGCTCCATAAAAAACTTGCCTACCCTTGCTATTTCTGAACTATAGAGCTTTGCACCTTGATCGAGTAAGTGCTTCATTGTAAGAGGAACCAGAGGCTGAGGTGGCTCAAAGTTTAGCATTTCATTTATAGATGGTGGAGTGATATAGAACAGCATAGACCCATATGGAGTGAGGATTTCTCTTTGAGTGGGGTCATAGTTTGCATGACACAGACAAATGAAGTCAGGAAGCACATTGACTGATGGGAGGTAGTAGATGGGCATACTAGATTGCCAAATTCCCAGGGTATCAGTGTTATTCCTGTGGTTGTTTCTGAAGTGACACACGATATCCTTGATCTGGAAGTCTCTGTCTGCCAAAGGTAACCACTCTAAATCCATGTGTGGAGCATTCAAAGTAGCAATGTTGAGATCCACTGGAGCCTGCATGTTTATATTGTTTGTGTTTTGATTACAATACAGGTGTAAGCAGCAATAGGTGACAGGACTCAGGCTGTGAGGCTATTGTCAAGATGGTGGAGACTGTTTCTTATCTGGTACTGACCTCACAGTGTACAGTCTATGGTAAAATAACCAATTTGTAGAACTTAGACAGGGTTTCTTTTACATAAACTTGTTGAATTGCAATCTGTGGAGGGAATGCCAAGGAAATGGAATTGGATTTTTCCCGAAGGGGAGAAAATCTTGCAGAGGGAAAAAAAAAGTTGGGGATTTCCCTTTAAAAAACTGGATTAACACAGAAGTAACAGGGTGCTCGACCACTTCAATTCAATGCTTGAGCAATTTTCGGAGTCTCTATGGGAGAAAATGGATGCAAGGTGTATGGCAATGGCCCGTTTGCTGAGGTAATGGCTTGAACTCGCAGGTTCGTTTGTGAATCAACAGCTCAGATGATGCATGCAGGATGGTGAGTGATAGCCTATAGGAGGAGCACCTTCGGATGTGAATTACAGGGGCTTTAGGCGATTTTTAACAGAGACTATAAATGAAACAAGGTTTTTAGGCGGAAAGATGGATAAATACCTGTGTCTAAGGCGCCGAGGATAGTTAGCAGGTATAACTCGAGCTGTGGGGTCGTGCCGTGGAGCCGAATCGCAGGTTGATGGACTGTATGAGCTCTGGAGGTGATTTGGTCCTGAAGGCCCATGCACATTGTTTGTGGGTTAGAAAATAGAAATAATAGAAAAATAATCATTTTCGCGACTTTTTAACCAATTTTGGACCTTTTGGTGCTTTTCTGGGATGACGTCATCATGATGTATTTTTGTCGCGTAGCGGGTACAGAGGATGACATGGCACATGACGTGGATGATGATGTGGCACTTGACACGGTGGCAGGGCGGTGACGTCAGTGGATGACATGGCGCAGGTACAGAGCAGTGGCAGGCGACGTGGATGCACCGTCATCTGGTGACGTAGGTGGAGGGGCAGAGTGGTAAGCAGTTTCCATCAGACAACCTTTGATATGGGAGTGGTAATTTTCAGGGGCAGCCCAATGCAATAGGAGGCTGACAGGTGTCCCGGTGTACGACGGTGAAACCGTCGACCATCGGGTACTAACGTACCGTGAAGGAGGCACGTCTGATATTGATTAGAACCGTCGGATCTGGGGGAGCCGATCCGATGGTGGATGGGAGGGAAATATGATCGGGCGTTATCACAGGAGCGCACCCGATAAACTTTGATTTTTGTATGGTTTCGGGTGGGTTTAGACCTTAGGTTAAGGATTTAATGTTCACACCGGGGATATGGTTATTTATTAATCAAATATCAATAAAACCCAAATGAAATGCATGCGCGGGGTAATGGTATGGTCTAGGGAGGGTAAGTGTGGTTATTTATTTAGCCTGGCGCTAAATAAACCCCAAGGTTATATGAACGCGGAAGGGTTAATATAGAGTCCCAAATGGACTTAATATTTCCCGAACTTTGTATTGTATGGCTATATTACCAGAGGGTGGGGATATCTATATTTTTGGGTTATTTATATAGTTTTTTGTGTAATAGGGATGGGAAAATGTTTTTAGGGAGCTAATATAATAAAATTAGATGTTAATATGACTTTATGGATTTGGGAAGTGCATGGATGAATACTTAAGTTTATAGAATGAAAACTTAGGCATAGGGAAATGAATGGATTGTGGAATGATCAAATTTACACAAGAAATGTGGCTTCTTTTCACTAAGTCAACTCAGATGTCAACTTGGTATTTCATAAAAAATGGAGTGAAACTAGACTTTTCGGGCAAATCCCAAGGTCCTTGAGGGGAAGTTAGTAAGTGATATTTGGGGGAATGAAGGGGAATTAGTCATGCTTCCCAAGTCATGCAACCGGATAACTGCCATGGTACCAATTTCATTGATGAGATGAGTCCTCCTTGACAAGGCAAAAAGTAATTATAACCTTGCTTCTGCAACCTCAAACTGCCTACCTAGCCTAATACACCTAACATTTTTTCTTCCTTGGGATTGGGTGCACTTAAACTGGAAAACCCTAATTGTATTCTTTTCTTTTGACTCCCCTCCTATCTAAATGTACCCGTATCTCTTCCAAGGGCCCAGTTTAAGTAGTTGGGCTCCTTAATTTCTCTACCTATATACTCATCTACCAAGCTTGAGCTGTTTGGACAGATATTCTTTCTCTATACAACAACAACAAATTTAAACATGGCATGGTCCAAATTGAACTGTTGGGCCATCCATCAAATGTGGTAATCTTTGCGTATTTTGAACTTGCAAATAAGATAGTAGTGGCATTTTGATTGGCCACTTTCTTGGCTTGTTTTGGGGTTCATTTTTGCTATTTTTTCTGACCAATTCATTTTCTTGCCTTTTGATTATTCTTTTAAGGCATACCCTCTTTTCATTTTTCAATTTTCTTCGTCTGTATACAAAATATGGAACCTTTGCAGCATGCAAGGATGAACATATTTAGCACTTCCAGTGTCAATCATGAAAAATGAAACCTTTTGGTATAGGAACCTAACATGTTGTACGGGCTGAAGCAAGCACCTCATGCTTGGTACACCACGATAGACAAATACTTCACTGGGTTGGGCTTCACAGAGAGTGAAGTGGATGTGAACTCGTACCACATCATGGTGAAAGGTAAGCTATTGATCATCGTACTTTATGTTGATGATCTCATATTGATTGATGATGATTAGTTGACTATGTCTTGTAACGAAGACCTTGCAAGAGAATTCGAGATGAAAGACATGGGTCTCATGCATTAATTCCTTGGTATGGAAGTGTGGTAGAAGGATGGGGAGTTGTTTGTGTCTCAGGGCAAGTATGCCAACGAGATACTCAGGAGATTCAACATGGAGAAGTGCAAGCCCATGTAGACTCCTCTAGCAGGTTACTTGAGGAAGGAGGTTGCTACTTCAAGAGAAGTGGTAGAGGCTGCTGTGTATAGTCAACTTGTGGGTTCACTGATGTACTTAATGAAAACATGACCAAATTTGTGCTATGTAGCGAACCAGCTGAGTCAAGCGATGGTTCAACCTACCAAGATTTTTTGGAAGGATACAAAGCATGTATTGAGATACCTCAGAGGCACACATCAGTATGGATTATGGTACAGACGGATAGAGGGAGTGAAGATACAGGGCTTCATTGATGCAGATTGGGTAGGGAGTCCATCAGATCAGAAGATCACATCAGGAGGGATTTTCAGCCTTGGGTCAGTGGCAGTTTCTTGGTACAGTAGGAAACAAAGGTAGGTTGCACTCAGCTCGGCAGATGTAGAATACATGGCTGCAAGTCAGGCAACATGTGAGGCCATCTAGATGTGGAAAATACTAGTTGGTTTGTTTTATCAGAGGATGGATCCAACTGTGATCTATTATGATAATTAGAATTGTATCAAACTCTCTGAGAATCTAATATTTCATGATAGGTCAAAGCACATTGACATCTGGTATCATCATTTCAGAGACTGTGTAGTGAGGAGGATCATATTGTTGTAGTATATCTCGACAGAGGAGCAATATGTTGACATTTTGACAAAGGCATTGTCAAAGTGTAAATTCGAGTTTCATAGAGACAAGATCGGTGTGGCAGACAATCCCTTTCTTGTTGAGAGGGAGTGTTGAAATATGGCAACAAGAATATTCCAATTTAATTTGTCCTTTGATTAAATTGTGAATTAAAATCAAATTTAGTCTTAACAACTACTTGGAAATAATTGATTAATCAATTTAAATTAATTAGTTGGAGAAATTCAAGTTAGAAGTCTTTCTGAAGTCATGTAAGAGATATCCCTTAAATTAAGGAGATAATATTGAGTTATATTTGCGTTGTAATTAGTTAACTCAGTTTACTAAGCTAAGTCCAGTTAAGTTAGTTCCAAATTGTTTGAGGAACTAATAGTGAGTTAACAGTCAATTGATGCATTAATGCACTCAACTAGTGCTACTCCAGTCAACTGAACATTCCCTCATTAGAAAATCATGCATGTCTATTATGAGATAGACCTAGTTGAGATTAATGTTCAAGGATAGTGTACTATCAGTTGCATGTGTTTTCTCATGGAGAAAACTCATGCATGCAGTCAAGGATTCATCCTTCAGGATTGCGCAGTTTTGAAGGCTAGTTTTCCACTTGGTAATAGGCTAATCATCCATAAGGAACAACGGAAGGAAATAGGAGCTTGAAGGGCAGAGAAGAAGGCTAAAGAGAAGCCAAGATTGTCTGTGAGAATCTGTGAGGATTGTACTGAGATCTGGCTAGCTATGAGAGCTAAGGATTTGTATAATTCCTATGTATTTCCACCATGTATGATAATACAATAGTGTGGGGTTTTTATCTGAGACTTTCCCCAAAGTATTTTCATGTGTATTGTGCCATTGGCTCTTCTTCTTCTGGTTATATTATTCAGCTTGATCTTTAAGCTTCCACAAATTGATAGTAGAAGTAGGTTATAGTATTCTGCTTTGATTTACATTGCATTATCGATTTAACCTATCATAGATTTTATACACACCATGCCTTTCATCACCTTTTTACCCCTGCATCCATCCAATAAGTCAATTCAATATATATATATATATATACAATTTCAAAGAAGAAAAAAACAAACAGAAGAGGGTGAGAATAGAGGACAAAGGGAAAATACCTGAGTGCTATACCTCTCACCTACCATTCACAGGAACCATCCTCTACTCTTGTCAACAATCCTCATGCTCTAGAATTGAAAAAAGGTATGAAAGTTTGGGGGAGAGGCAACTACAGGACATCCTATAGGTTTCTTGTAGGCGCCTATCCCACCAAGGAAATTTCATAGGGTTGCAACCATATTCAACATAGAGATTTCAAGGTTAAGGAAGCTCCTCGATAGCTCAGCAACAACAACAAGATCATCAACATCACTCTCCAGTACCTGTACATCCAAGGAAACAAGCATAAAAAGAGGCCAATAAAAAAAAAAAATATGCAACAAATACACAACACAGGGACATCACTCTCCAACGAACGTCATCATTAAGGCATATTACCCACAAATATGTCATCTTACTCATGCTTTCTCTTTAGCATGATATGATAAAAAATGTATATTATGTAGGAGTTGGTTTTATAAGCAAAGGTGGCCAGTTAACTTGGCCACCTTTGGTCAGTCGATGAGGAGAAAATGGTTAGACCACTCCACATATGGTAGCAATCAAATCAGAAGAAAAAGGAGATAATGCCAAAAATGGTTAAGTTATGGAGGAACGAAGTGGGAGATGATTACGAGGTGATTGAAATGATGGACTGATAGTGGGACCAACAGTCCAAAAAGAGGTGCTCGTACTTAGACAAACAACACACTATCCCACACGATCATCCATATAAGGAAATAAAAAACTGATTCTCACACTAAAAGAGTATTAGCAATCTTAAGATATCATCAAAAAAAGGATTGCCTCGAAATTCTTGAAGCAACACCTATAGGAGATAGTGAGAATTTTTGCAACGCAGAGGCACCTACAGGATCCTATAAGAAAAACTACAGGATCCTACTCGAAGACCTACAGGATATAGAGCAGTCATCTACAGGATTATCAATGGGAATTAAGGGAGGAGAGATCAAAGGTTTTCCTCATTAGACAGTAACTAGTGAGGTAGGAGCTATACCTTCCCATATTTTCCAGTAAAAAAATGAAGAAAAATCCTCCATTTAGTTAAGGAAGTTGCAATCTAGGAGAATTATATTGTAGAGTCATCATTTAAATCTCTCACCCGCTAGAATTATTGAATTATATCCATACAAGCCTCTAAAATAACCAGGGAAAGATGATAGGGGGTTTTAACAAAATGGAACCCACAAACATAGTAAGAATTCATCAACACCCTCCTATAGTAAAAATTTTTACAAGGTGCAATTGGATGGGTTTTATTGAAAGAATGAGAGGATACAATGACAAGATGGCCAAAGACTTTTCTCTCTCACTCATACCCCTCACTAGGACTGTTACCGATCCATTTGGGCACATCAAATCCCAACATTCAGGTCAATGTTTTAGGGCTCATTAAAACCTAAATTCAGTTGTTTCATGCCCTAAACAAGTCACCCCTTTGAATTCCTCCTTCCCAAAAAGTTTCATGATCTAAGACATCCAAAAATTGTCTCTAAAGGGGCCAACACAGGTAGATACACTGTTAGGGTGCTCTGCAACATAGGTAGATACACTGTCAGGGTGCTTTGCAGAGCACCGAAGCCCTCTTTAGGCTGCGCTGGGTGAATTTGAGCAAAATTCACATAGGATTTGGGGAATATTCTTATATTTTTGAGTCATCTAGAAGTTTCCCTGACTTATCAACTCCTATGAGCTCGAAAATGGATGAGGAATGAGTTAAGGTGCATCCTATCCTCTCATCCCTTCCTCCATGGAACTAATTCTAAGTATGGAAGGCCATTCAATGCCACCATTAATGACAAAACCTCCTTCATCCTCCTATAAATTGACCACTCATCTAAGTGACCAGGGGCTGGACTATGTTGAATTGTAAGGAGATAATGCTGCTATGAGATTTGGCTTTGAAACAAGTGTTATGATGCTACAAGTTTGTCTTGCTTTTGATGTGATGTGGATGGGATCCAAACTGAAGGAATGACTTTGAATCAGACACTAATGGTTGTAATTCCTTCTTCTATCTAATAAAGTGTTTGAACCTTTTTCATATGTTGTGTTCTTTCTTAATGCTTATATGTGTGAATTGTTTCTAATTCCTTTCATTTATATTCAATGGATCGTATGATTTGATCGGTTTTTGTCTTTTGTTGTGTTTACAGGTACTTCTCAAGTGGATTAAGTATGGGAAGGAGTGATCGAATCGATACAAGGGAGACGAGAGGAAAGCGGAACTACAGGTAGGTTTTCTATCTTCTCATCTTATCTATTGTTTATAGGAAAATTTTAAAACACTTTAAACTATTGTTCTAGGCACAAATACTTGTCTAGTGAATTACTATCTATCCGTAGATGCTAAATTATCCAAAACAAGGACCCATGCCATTGTTGTGGTGAAAGGACTATCAGTAGAACTCACCCCTAAAGTGATAAGAAGAATCACCATGCTCCCTTTTGGGTTACCCTGGAGAAAATAAGATAAGGGAAACAACACCCTTGCAAAGAAGACATTATTTTTGAAAGGGGAGGAGGCAATGGAGGAAAAAAATTGGGTAAGAAGAGAAATCCTTCCATACCCTTCGAATGCAGTTAGTTAGCACCTCATTAAATATATATCATGTGAAGGGAGATACAGTGTGGTGTATGGATACCATTTCAGACTCCTTCAAGAACTAAGATTTGAAGTAGATCCACCTTGTCAAAACAAGTTAACTATACCCTACTTTCTTCTTCAATCACTAATAGATGGGAGCATCAAAGTGCACAAGGGAAAACATAAAAAACTAGCCCATCATGGGTTGATAAAACTAATACAAGATTATTCTCTACAAAACCCAAGACTCCCCATTACATGGACAAATTTCAGAGACATGCAAGCAGAGGGAGAAATTCAAGCTCTTGAATATAACAAAAGCCCCACTACTAGTGAGAAGGATGAAGAAACAAAGGGAGAAAATGAAGAGGAAACAGAGGAGGAAAAAGTTTACGAAAAGGAAGAGGAAAATGAAGAAAAGATAGAAGAAGAAACAAAAGAGGTGACATAAGAGCAGAGTGAGGAACTAGAAGAAGAAGAGAAAGAGAGAGACAAGGATGAGAAAGAGAATGGGAAAGAGGAGATAGAACAAAAGGAAGAACATAGGTCTATATTTCAATGCTAGGAAGGGTAAGAATCACCAAGGGTATCTCCAAAACCCACAGAGAAGGAGGAAACAACTTCTCTTACTACCCTAAGTACACTTATCAAGTCAAAAGGAAAAAGACAAAGACAAACGCCACTATACTTTAGGACAAGAAAGAGCACAAGTATGAGGCAAGGAAGACCTCAAACACCCGCCAAAACTCCTATTTTTATTGAAGACTCACCAAAGCAGCAAGAAAATATAGCCCCTCTTGAGAAAAATCAAGGATAAGGATCATCTTGACAAGACTCTCCCAAATCTCCCATCACATACGTTAGGAGGCTTGTCACAAGGTCTTCCTCATCAAAGGGAAAAGGTCTCCTACAAGAGACATAGAAATACCTATAGGAAGAAGAGGCCGTCCTATAGGAAACTCTGTTAAACCTACAGGAAACATAGAAAATGGACCAAGAAGGTATCACTCAACAAGAAACAAAGGAAAAAGACCCAGATCTCAGAGAGCCTAGTCCACAACTCAACTTCAGCTCTTACTACAGGTTCATTGAACGGGGTAGGGTCACCCCACAGAAGTTTTCCATCCCCTTATTCATTGAACTTGAGAAAGAAAGGGCAAGAACACATAGGTGGATGCAAATTGCCAAATCAAAAGGAGTGGGGGATGTAGGCCACATGGAAGAAAAATTGAAGGAGATGGGTAGAGAATTGAGTAGCATAAGGGACAGAGAGGCAATGATGAAAACTCAATTAGAAGTAGAGAATGCATGGCTAAGGGGACAATTACAAGAAAGGGAAAGCTAGTTGGTAGCTATGACTAGTTTAGCCTTAGAGGCAATCCAGTGTAGGATGATAGCCAAGTCTTATGCCTTGTATCTCAAGGAACAATGGCTACAATTCCAAATTAAGACTTTAGCATAGAGAGGAACTATGCCCTTCTAAGACTATAGACAATTCATTGATCTTTATAATCAAAGAACCTTGGAAGAGAGAGAAAGATGTCCGAGTTTAACCTACACAACTTGACCTTGATAGATTTGAATGTGTGGGACCCAAATTCAAAGCTATGAGACTTGCAATTGATGTCCTTAGCATCATGGATGAATCGTGAGGAGGGGAAAGCTACCGATATGAGAAAGGCAATGGAAAGAGAAGATATAGAACCATTTATTATCAGAGCTAAACAATCGAATCAAATAACTGTCAACAACCTGATTGTAAATGATCCTAAGCTTGAACCTAGGAAACTTGCTGCACAAGAGAAAACAGTCACACAATTTGAAGACATGTTCAGGTTGCTAGGATATGACAAAATGCAATCTTTCCAAAGAATATGGAACACCTTTCCTTACAGCCTGAAAATCAGAGAATACCATTCTTCTCAGAGAATGATAGAGGCACTAAAAAGAACACCGATGTACAAGAAAGCTCTACAAAGACTCAAAGTCAATTAGATTGGATTGAGACTTAGTCCAACACTAATTTTAGGAATGTTGGAAGGAAGGAAAGAAGAATAAGAAAGAAAGGAGTGGGAAGAGATAGAGAGCAAGGCAGTGTTTTGTTCACGAGAAGACGAAACTACAACAGAAGCATGGGATGTCAGGGAGGCCACTAGAGAAATGAAGGACATGGATATAGATTGAGTTGCTTAGAGGATGAGAAACACTTTCAATAGGGGGTGATGATGAGCCTCATCATTTGGTAATTATATGGACCTTAATACACCTCCAAGCTTATTAAAATAAACTCTTCTCATAATTCCTTACACGTTTTAATTATATTTTGCTTAATGAGACGAGTAAAAGTAAGATGTATGTCTAGTGGTCTAATGTGTATTGATTGCAGGTTTTTGAGAACAAATCATGGAAATTTTGGCTATTTGAGGGTAGAAACTTGAATGAGACAAGGAGGAGATATTATAAGAGGTAGATCCTCCTCACTAAATCCTCACTCATTCGAATATTCCTCAATCAAATCACACTAGCTTAGAGTTGCAAGCAGCCGAGTCATGGAGTTCATGGGCAGCCGAGCCAGTGACAGTTAAGAGCCAGTTCATTTTGAGTTTGGGAGCCAAGCCTCCTTAGATTTTAGGAAGTTGTTGGAGACTTTAATTGTATAAATAGGGAGGCCTAGAGCCTCATTAGGATTCAAATTGTTTATGTAAGAGCACTAAGAATTTTCGAGTTCAAGGTTTGTGGCAAAACATTGTTTTGTAATTTTTATGATATTATAATGAGAATGAGCATTTCCGTGATCCAAAATTGAGTTGACTCACAGGGCTAAAGCTCTTGGGTTAGGGCCCAACCCTAGCAACAAAGGCTCCTCTTCTTGTACTTGTATGTTTACGTTATTTCATAGATTAATGTTGAATTGATTTTAACATTGTTTCATTACAAGTATTGGTGAATTTTATTAGTTTGCTTCCATTTATGCATTACTTTAGCAGTAGCTTTATAGAGATATAGTAATACCAAAAAGGCTGATAGTAGGTGGATTTTTTCTGACTCCTCCCTTCAAGGACCATGGTTTGAGGAAAAACTCCTATTCAACCCCAAAAAGAAAGAATTTTGAGTTCTTATGGAATTTCAAGTTTTTTGCTACTTAGGCCAGCATCTTTTCAGTTTTCAAGAATAGGCTTCAATCGTCATGTTCAGCTTTTTTTAGATCTCATGGTGTTTCACAATATTCCACAAGTATTTCCATGCATGAATTGGGAACTAAATAATGAAATTATGTTTTCTTAAGTTGACTAGAAATATTCATCGTTTGATATGATTCATGGATAAATGCCAGTAATGTATGTATTGAAAGAGTTTCAATAGTGTAGGAGCATCTCATGATAACAACCCCAGCCTAACCTCATCCATCCATGATCACAAAAATACACCAAGTCCTTCAACCAATTCATCATTCCATAAGAACAACTTTCCAGGTTTGTTGAGAAAATCTAGCACACCCTTGCCTTGTTTCTTCCATCATTCACCTTCCCTCATCCCTATACCACCTTCCAAGTCACCCCTATTGCTCTCGATTGGATCCTGTAGGAATACAGGGGATCCTGTAGGAGCATTAAGACGACCTGTAGTGGCCTGTTTTGAGGCCATTTGTGGAAAAAACATACAGGAAGATAGGAGAAGACCCCTAATTACCTCCCAATCCATTTGAAATTCCATCACCATCTCTTACCCACCTTCCACATCATCAAGAAGATTTAGCATTCAGATTTTCACAAAAAAATGACAAAAAGGAAAAAAGAGTTATTGTGTTCATTCATATGCACATCAGTAGAATGTTTGGTTATTTCAAATTGCATGCCTAGGATAGTTAGGATTACACATATGTTAGCTTAGAATTCTTCTGAAGCAAGACCTGTTAGCAATTAGTTAGATGAGTAGTGCGTTTAAAGAATTGATTTTAGTCTTTCCTTACTGCAGTAGACAATATTTCAATTTTCCAATTAGTGCAAAATTCCATTTTCTTCATTGGTAATCAAACTCCTTTTGAATCAATAGAAGTTTGGTTTTAGAAACCATATTGGTCTATCTCGAGCTCAACAATGACAAAGAGTGGACCCATCACATCTACTTATGTATACAACGTTGTCACCTCCAAGTTTGTATGAACCCCAGGTTGATAAAGTAAAGTTGGTAGCCCCAAGAGTTGCAACATTCTTGTCGCAATATTGGTACTCATCATAAACCCCATAGGGTGAAAATCAAAAAACATTTAATTTTATTATTAAACACTTGTGAGGGTGTTCATCCCTCTCTCAATGACTTATAAGGGAGTCCATCCCTTAATCATTTCCACAAAATACTACAATGAAATATCATTAGAATACAACATACCTAGCTAAAAGTTATTACAATGATCATTAAACCATTTACCCACAAATTACCACTCTTTATATGCTTGTGGCATGATTGTTCCATGAGTGGACCATCTTACAACTTGTACTCATTTGCATGGAACATTAGTTTTCTATCTTTTATAATGTTAAAAATACACAATGTTAAACATAATTTGTCTTTTGCACGAATAACCATCCCGTCCTCCCATTGTTGTTGTCAACAAGCTTTGGTAACATGATTTAATAATTAATTAATCAATTAATAATCAATCTTTGAAAGTGATCTTTTACATCTATTCATGTGCATACATGAGGTGTAAATATAATATCACAACATGCTTATTCTAACAACATTTTACATGTATAAAAAAATAATTATCAAGCATGTCAAAATAATTACCTTGTTGCTATGTTCATTCTCACACCAGCACACATTCATATCCAAAGGAAACCACTGTAATTAGATAAAAGCTTATTCAAAGAGAGGTAGCCCCTTATATTCTTAGTTATGCATGTAACTAAGTAATCTTTCCAATACAATAGATATTATTATAATACATAAAAATAGATGTCCCCTTTTAAGGGAAAGCTAACATGATAGACATAATTATCGTGCATGCAAATGCAAGTCCCTTTTTGAAAATAATATTTTCGAAGAGAGAGCTATTTATAAAATCTATTGTATTCACAAAGACATGTGTTGCTCTAAAACAAAACTAATGTCTTAGTCATTATTTCTTTCATGCGGATATATGTATTTTACAAAGGAAGGCTGGTGCATTTATTGCAAGTAATTACTTGTTTTCCTTACAGGATCTAACATAATACTTATTCTTTTCTACACACAAATCCATGTTTCTATTTAAAATATATAACACAATAGTTGTACCAATCCATGTTTCTCTTTAAAATATCTAACACGATAGTTCTATTTTCATGCAAGTAGTCAACCATTGTTTCTATGCTTATGCATATGTGTTCATTTCAAATAAAATGATCTGTGAAAATAACACATAGTTATTTTCAAGAACCCAACATAGCTTCTCTATTTTAGGTACAAAGTTCTCAAGCATTTGCTCTCAAGAAAGTATTATAACAAAGTTCTCATGCATTTGTTTTTAAGAAAGTATCATAATCAACCTTTCTTTTTGGGTATAGGAACTAAGATAATAATAATGTTAACCTTTTATGCATTAAAGCATGCAAATCAATTAAAGTATCCATTATGCAACACCCAAATCATTTATCTTCCCAAATCATTTATCCTTTTACCCACCAAAACTGTTATAGCTCCAAACCTCACTCTTGATGTTTGTGATGTTGCACTCATGGCCTAGGGCAACCCCTCCTTCCAGCCATGGTCCAAAATTAAAAAAAAAACAGTGTTTTACTCCCTATACGCGACATTGTCCTGAGCTAAATGCGTATGTACGTGGGTTGGGTATACACAGACCCACGTACATACGCATTTAGCTCAGGGAAATTTTGCGTATAGGGAGTAAAACACTGTTTTTTTTTTTAATTTTGGACTAGGTCTGGAAGGAGGGGTTGCCCTAGGCCATGAGTGCAGCATCACAAACATCAAGAGTGAGGTTTGGAGCTATAACAAAAACATGTAACTTTTGTAAACCCTTGCAAATGAATTAACACAATTGATTTACCTTTCACACACAAGAAAAACATATTCTTTCCAAAGAAGATTCCTATGACTTATATTATCTATGTGCATTTTATCTATGCATAGGTTATTATGTTTTCTCATAACTAAGTATTATTTTTTTTTAAATAACTCTCTTACGCATGAGAATCCATGGGAATATTTTCCATGGATTTATTAAATAACTAATATTTACCAACACCATGGAAATATTTTACCATGACTAAGCACAAAATGATTGTGTTCTTTTTCAAAAAACAACACAAAATTTATCCATTCTATTTAACCAAAAGGTCATAGTTACTTATCTTTTCTTCAAAAAAGACTTATTCTTATAAAGACATAAGGTAGTTATTAAAAAGACACATTTCAAAAAGAAAATCCCACTTTCCAAGAAAAATAATCTAGTTAATTTTTCGCTTTTATTTTTCACCACCCATGAAACCATTTCAGAAATTAGCATGTTTAATATATATTCACTTCCAAAAAAATAACTTGGATTCGTTATCATTTCATATACCAGTATGAAATCCATTTTCTTTTATATATATATTAAGGATATGCAATTTTACTTATCTTTTACTGTTGAAGATATATATAAACTTTATCTATATGCACTAGCATGCTTTCTTTACTAAGAAAACTAACATGAATGTATGCATGAAATTTTCATGAATTCTTTTCTTTTCAAGAAAAACTCTTTAATTTACCTTCAAACCCATGAAGATTACAAAAATTAATCTAGTAACTTAACATTTCATCTTTTCATCGATTCAAGAACTCATGAGAATATTTTCAAGGATTAAATTAATTCACATACCTCTTGTATGCAATGACATCTTGAATAGTGTAGAAGAAAATTAGTAGAGTTACATCTCTCTGGAAACTTTGCCAAACCTTTTTTTGTTTCCATTGCCATAGAGGGCTATTAATCCATCTCTTGGATGAATGAAATGCTCCATCTAGGTCAACGACACCAAAAAATAGCCATCACAACGATTATTTAATACATAAGTATAAGGAATCCCCATTGCTTCAATAGTGCATCTCACGACCCTTTTGTCAGATAAAACCACGTTGCCCGAATAGATGGTGTGGTCCATTCTGTCTGAGCCCATCCCAAACTCATAAGGAAGAAAACGCTTTACATTTCTTTCCTCTTTAATGACTACACTCTCTGAAACTTATAAATACAATATAGATATTATTTCTGTAACAGTGAATAATCACTTTTAGTACAAACAATACTTTCATCATTTCCCAAAGCGAATCCCATAGAAAGATCCTGCATAGAACTTACAAACCCTTTGTCTTTGACAAGATCTAAATGGGATATTTTAGTGGTTTCTTAACAACTTCTTGACTTTTAACTAATCTTAAGTAAATTAAAAATATAAACTCTTATTTTTATTAATGCCAAATGGTTCCCTATTTTATGACAATCGAATCCCTCATTCCCAAGACATAAATCCATGGAAATGAAGAGGCGGTTACCAAAAAACCCATTTATATTTTAAACAATTCTTGATGGAAATGGTTTCATTAATAATAAACTAATAATTTTCTTTTTATGTATACCGTGAGTAATTACATGGTTGTAATGATGTTACATACTCCCCCTTAAAGTGAACACTGTCCTCGGTGTTCATCTCTCACTGGAACATCAAATTTTACTCATGATATAACAATATAAACCACACAAAAGGGGATCCTTCCTCTTTAAAAAGAATGTTTTCATTGAAAGAAATATAAATATGCAAAAACAATAATGTTATAACATAAGAAAAATTAATAGTCATAATCATTTATAGCTGCAACAATATGCAAGTTGTTGTTATACAACCAACTCACAAAATAGAAGGAAATATAGATCAACGCCTTCAAAATCAGCCTCTTCAAGGGGGAAACCTCCTTTACATTACAAAAATGAACAATTCTTGGATGATACAAATGAAAAAACCTCCTTTCTATATATATGAGTATAAGGGGTCACAATATAATCAAAGCTGACATAACAATAATAATACAAGGGCACAACAATAACAATAGTGGGCTTTCTCTTGGGCACAATAATAACAATATGGGGACAATAGGGGCACAAAAATAACAATGAGGGCTACAATGACAACAATAATGGGGGAATCACTAGTATCATAGGGACCTAACATGCTCCTCTCCTTCAAAAAAGTGTTGTCCTCAATGCTTGAGTAGTTCTGGATGCTTCTGTAGAAAATTCTCACCCTCCCATATGGAATCTTCAACAGGTAAGTTCTTCCACTTGATGAGATACCCCAAATTGATTGATTTCATAGCCGTCGAGTTCTCTTTTCTATGACTGCTTCAGGTTCCAATATGATTTTTCATTCGTCATCAAGTTCTCGCAGTATTGTTTGAACTAGGAGTTTGTCACCTATAACCTTCTTTAAGCATGAAACATGGAAAACTGGGTGTACTCAAGAAGCTGCAGGAAGCTCCAATTTGTATGCCATAGTACCAATATTTGCAACACCTTGTACGAACCATGATACTTTGGTGATAATTTATTATCCTTCTTATCTTTCTTGAGGTACATTTGTTTATATGGTTGTATCCGTAGGAATACCCAGTCACCTACACAAAAAATTCTTTTGCTACGATGTTGATCGATCTATTGTTTCATTCTATTTTGTGCCAAAGAGAGGTTATCCTTTAAGAGTTGGAGAACTTGTTGTTGATGCTCGATGTGATTTTCCACTACTTGAACCTTAGAATTTTCTCTTAAATATGATGTGATGGATGGTGGATGGTATCCATAAAGTGCCATAAATGGGGTCATTTTTGCTTAAGTAGGGAAGGAAGTGTTATACCATCATTTAGCCAGAGGCAACCATTTGACCCATTGTGTCCATTTATCAGATACAAAGCAACTAAGATATCCTTCCAAACATTTTTTTACTATATCTGTTTTTCCATCAGATTGAGGATGATAAGATGATCTATGAGCTAACTAAGTACCAAGATAAGAAAATAATTATGTCCAAAAATTTCCAGTGAAAATGGGATCTCTGTCACTTACAATAATATTTGGGTTTCCATGTAGCTTTTGAATTGTTTCCATAAATGCAGTAGAAACTGTATTGGATTTAAATGGATGCGATAATGCACAAAAGTGTGTATACTTGGTAAGTTTGTCAACTACCACCATGATGACAATATTTCCTTCAGACTTGGGTAAGCCTATGATAAAATCCATTGAAACCTCCTCCCAATGTTGGCTTGGAATGGATAAAGGTTTTAATAGACCCGAGATCTTAATTGTTTCAACTTTATTTTGTTGGCAAACCAAACATTCCACCACAAACTTTTGAATATCCAATTTAAGGCCATCCCAAAAAAATTCCTTCTTAACCCTGTGGTAAGTTTTTAAAAATCCTGAGTGCCCTCCTAAGCGAGAGGTGTGCAATTCCATAAGAATATTTTGTTTGAGTTTGGAATTTTTACATAGGTATAAGTGATCTTTGTAGCATAACAAATCATTTATCTAGCTAAATGTATCAGATGTACTAGGATCTTGTTGTACATTTTGAATGAGTGCCCACACTTCTTTGTCATTATTCCATTCATACCTTCCTTCGTTTATCCAATCAGGATAGATAATAGACATGGTGCAAAGCAATGCTTCCACATCCTCATCATTTCTTGAGAGTGCATCTATCGCAACATTTTTCTTCCCTTTTTTGTAGATAATTTCAAAGTCATAACCCAACATCTTTGTGACCCATTTTTGTTGTTCTTCTGAAGATAATATTTGTTCTAAAAAGTATTTAAGACTATCATGATCTGTTTTCACCTTGAAGTGTCTTCCCATTAGGTAGGGTCACCATTTCTTAACTGCATGTGGTATTTCCAACATTTCCTTCTCATAAATAGCTTTGTGTAAATACTTTCCTTTGATTGAACGACTTTAGAAAGCAATGGGTCTTTCTTATTTCATTAAAACAACACCAATTCCATTTCCTCAGGCATCACATTCCCTAATAAAGGTTTTTTTGAAGTCCAGTGTAGCTAAGGCTAGTGCTTGGCACATTGCCTCTTTAAGATGTTCAATTCCTTCGTTGCTTCTGGAGTCCATGAAAATGCATCTTTCTTCAATAATGTTGTTAGAGGTGCTACTATTCACCCATAATTCTTAAAAAAATTGCAATAATACCCTGTCAACCCGAGAAGTCCTCACAGATGCTTTATAGATATGGGGATTTTCCATTCTTTAATGGCTTTAATTTTTCTAGGGTCTACCTTCACACCTTCATGATATACAATAATGCCCATATATTCCACCTCTTGTACTCCAAAGAAACATTTGGAGCTTTTTGCATATAATTGTTTCTCCTCCAATAGTTTGAGCACCTTCTCAAAATGTTGAACATGATCCTTCCAATACTTGTTGTAGATTAGTATATCATCAAAAAATACTAATGCAAATTTTCTAAGGAAGGGTTTGAAAATGGAATTCATCAAACCTTGAAATGTAGAAGGTGCATTGGTAAGGCCAAAAGGCATGGCTAAACATTCATAATGACCCTCATGAGTTATAAATGTTGTTTTTGGAATATCTTTAATCTTCATTTTGATTTGATGATATCATGAACGAAGATCCAAATTGGTGAAGTAAATTGATCCATGCAATTCATCCAACATTTCGTTAATGACAAGAATGTGAAATTTATCTTTAGTAGTGATCTTGTTGAGCTCCCTATAATCTAGACACATGTGCCATGAACCATCTTTCTTGTGCACCAATACTACTGGAGCAAAGAAAGAACTTTGACTAGGTTGAATTATACCAACCTCTAGCATTTCTGCAACCATATGTTTATTTTCACTCTTTTGGGAATAGGGATATCCGTAAGGCCTGATGTTTGGAGGAACAATTCCTGGAATCAAATGAATAACATGATCATCATCACGAACAGGTGGGAGGCCTTTGGGAGTCTCAAATACCTTGGAATGATTGTCTAAGGCTTTTTGGAGATATGGAGAAATAGATTTTTTCAATGTGGGAACCTTTAGCGAACATACTTGTGAAATTACACCTCATTGTTCTTTCTCCAGAATATTTTTCATTATGTTAGAGCTAATTATTTTTCCTTGTTTCCATGTGATACCCCTTAATTCAACTTCCTTTCCTTCCGAAGAAAATTTCATGAAATTTTCTTGAAAATAAAAAGCTATTGTACCCAAGGATTGTAGCCATTGGACTCTTAGTACATCATCAGCACCACCCATTGGAATGGAAAGCATTGGGCTGTTACATACATATTCTACCATAGATGGTGTTAAACGCATACATGGTAGAAACAGAGTATGAATGATAAGCATGAGAGTACATCTATTATTGACATGATATGCATTTATAATACATAGGAGTGACCCTTGGTTTCATATTCCAAGTGGTAGCTTGGACTCCATCTGGATGTTCAACTTCCACACCAACCATTAGAGGATTAAGTGTCCAACATTCCCCCCCCTAGTCCGAAGGGTTATGTATGAGTCCAAGAAGAGAGTTGTAATACAAAACGTGCAAAAATGCATGGCAGCACTAGGTTGAATGTGCTCTCTAAAATGTTGGTATCAAGGGAGGTGGTTTAAGGATGACCACGAACACTGAAATGATTAGTGCAGTTCCCAGAACTCTTCTAGGTCTGGTAAGAAGTTGAGGTCTTCTCCGAGAGGAAGTGTTGCTGATGTTTTGGGGAGGGAAACCTTCAACCATCGAAGGGGGGCCTCACCCCACATAAAAGGGAGAACCTCAACCTAAAAAGGGAGGTCTCAACCTGTGATTGTTTAAGGATTACCACCAACTCTGTAATGCTTAATGAAATTCCTAGAACTCTTCCAAAATTGGAAAGAAGTTGAAGTCTTTTGATAGAGGAAGTGTCCGTAATTATTTGAAGAGGCATCACCCACTGAAGGCATGCTCAAGGGGCATATTTGTCTTTGGCTAAAATTCTGAATCCAGTATGGCAGGTTGTGACTCAAGCTCACTTGATGTGGCTTTGAAGCTTGTATATGACCATCAATTTCCCCCCTATTAGATACAAGGTGAGAAGATGGCGAAAAATCAAATGAAATACTATTCAATACTCTAGAGAAAGTTCTAACATATGACTAAAATATATTTTTGGATGTTGAGGTCAATTTCCAAGAAGTGATCCATCCAAGGTGAATCTTTGTTCTTGCAAGCAATTTTCTTTTGAAGCATATGTTTAAAGAATGACTAGTTTATGACAGTGCTTACATGGATGAAGATCAAAACAATGATCTTTCACATGCCCAACTTTGTCAAAATCTTGGCATTTAACATTCTGTTGTTGCTACTATGGAAAAGGAATAGAATTTGAAATAGTTGAAGGTGAACTGTCATATCCAAGACCAGTTATGTGCTTGTTGTGGACAAGCTCTTCCCAAGGTCTGATGATTATCATGGGAAGTACAGGTTGGAATTCTAAATCTACATTCACATCTGCTCTTGAATCAACCTCAACTTTACTGTCTTCATTAGTTTTTGGATGTTGATGGGAGTTAGTTTCTGACTAGAAAAGAGAATTTTTCTAAATAGAAACAAGTTCAGAATCATGACTATACTTCTGTAACTCCTCTTGCTAAAGTTGAGATTCAAGATTTAAAAAATCAATCTTTTCATGTACATCTTGTAAATAATGAATATTAGTGAGAAAATCCTTGCTGATTTTGACTGTGTTATCCATGGTAGAGAGTATTATATTGTCTAGTAACTCAATTATTTCACCAATTGGAACCATTTTTTAAACAAATGAAGTGCGTTGATGATACTTTGAGTCCTTTAAAAAGCTAACTAGATCAATTTATTTGTATAAAACAAGCTTCTTGGAAAAATCAGTCAAGTTCCTTGAAGAAATTTGTCAACCACTCCTTAGAAAACTTGAGCATTCCTTTAATCTAAAATTTGAAAAAAGGTAAACAATTACAAATTGGAAAAAATTCTAGTTGCAACTTAGCTGACAAATCACTGAAGAACTTAATTTATAGAATTTCCAAACACCAAAAATTCTTGAGCAAAATTTTACTCCATTTTTGCGAAATGACTTTCTTGTCCAACAAATATCTTTGCCCAAATATGCTCCTTGTAGAGCTTTCAAAACCTTTAAAATAATTCTAGCTCTGCTCTACGAGGATCTCCCATTTTTCTATCGTTTATAGCCATGCTTTTTTTTCTCTTTTTATTTCTTCGAAGGAAGTATGAATAAAATAAAGACTCCGAACAATATCACTGCCAATTATTGTTGTTACTCAACCCTCCAATTGTTTGAGACGCAAGGAAAGATGATAAGCACAAAATAATATGACGAAGGAAATGGATATTGATAAGGCAATACCCTTGTTGATTTTCTTCATTCTCAATTATAGAAATGCAAGTATTGAAATTAATAAAATAATTATTTGAAGTACATGCGAATATAAATCTATTAGATGATCTTCTCCATTCATTAGTTATGATTGAAATTTCTCTAAACCATATGTTGTTCGATGGTCCTCATTAAAGTGATGAAAATTAATGAAATATCTATGCCCACTGATTCCACTTTCATGAGAAAAACTGCATGAAGCAAGAGTCATAAAACCAATCTTTCATCTGCCTCAATTGAAACCGACACCATATTATCTCAGTTCTTTTAAACCTTGATCAATTCTAGGACATTTAGAAATTCAAATGATGCCTACTAGAAGGAGTCCCATCCAGAATCAAGTGAAAGCCTAGGCTCCTTATGCCCCTCCTGTTATCTCAAACCAATTGTACTTTGCGGTAGAACCTTATCGAATGCAGGACCAAAACTGCCGAAGCCAAAGTCATTCCACATCAAGTGAGCACTGAATGATTTGACTCAAATTATTCAAACAAAAAATGGTGAATGAAATTAAATTATTCTAATGAAATTCATCACGGTTTAAACACAAATCTCTCCACTGTGGTTGGCTGGTACAGCAATCATAGAAGAATGGCATTTTGAATTTTGAATTGACAGCATGATCGGTCAATCATAGTAATATGATAATAGGTGTGAAAAGTGTTTTATCTTCTTGCGTGGAGGCACCAAGCTTGACACCTACAAAGCAGCAAAAATGAACAGTCGGTCGCAACCACATTCAAACACTCTACTCACAGTCACTCTAGGATGGTCGCAGACACTGTCTATGCATCATAATATAAGGGCCTTGAATGATCTTTTGTATTCGGCTACGTTTTTAGTCAATTCATAGCCTAGAAGACAGGAAAATATCTATCTCTAGTCTGTTACCATCTCTGAGCATGAATCCAATGGTGACAATGCTAGGATATCCTCTACAAGCTTCGTCAAAATGCAGTGTGGCTTCAACATCACGAGGAGTTATTGACTATGTGTAGAGGAGGGGCTGACTATGTGTGGGGGAGTGGTGGAATATGGTTATGCTCTGATACCGGTTGACTATGTATGGAGGAGGATTGTGTATGGCAGAAACATATGGGACCACACACGACAATAATAGTGTAGTGAGGAGGCGTGTAAGAGGAGTTTACCAACACAGACACAGTGAATTTAAGAGCACACCATCTTGCAAAGCAACATCTCAATGCAACAATACAACTCCTTAAACATTAAGATTATTGTTGAATACAACATGCAGTAATGCACTCAAGGCGGAGAGAGGTTTCAATCTGCAAAAGATGCAAAACAGAGGGACAAAATATGGTAGCAAAATCTGATAGGAGTTACACTATACAAAAATAATTTGTGACCTACGCACTTGGGTATGAGGGAAATATGTCAGTTTTTCTATATTAGGAAAATTGGCAGAACTGCAGGATAAGCATGCACAGAAGGGCCACAAGAACAAGTGGCGCACAATTCAGCACGGTAGGAGATCACTCACTCTGATACCATGTTAAATGCATACATGGCAACAATGAAGTATGAATGATAAGCATGGGAGTACATTTATTATTTACATGATATACATTTATAATACATAGGAGTGACCCTTGGTTTCATATTCCAAGTGGTCCCTTGGACTCCCTTTGGTTGTTCAACTTCCACACTAACCCTTAGAGGACTAGGGGTCCAATAGATAGCTTGATATTATGGCACTTACCAGAGAAATTTATGGTTCCTCCACTTGCAACCATCACTTGACACTCTGGTGCTAGATATAGGAATCAATCCAATTCCTTTGCTATATTACAATGAGTAAAATTGCGTACTTCCAAAATCAATAAAGACTATTACCTTTTTTTTCTTGATATGTCCTTCTATCTTGATAGTTTGAGGAGTGGTAATTCCGGCCAATGCATTACAAGATATGGTTGGATTCATTTCTTCTTTCTCTAGGGTTTTTTCCTGGTGTATATCCTCTTCTTTTGATGTTTCTTGTTCATTTTCTTTCTCCTCTTCACAATCTATGTAAAATAATTTATTCTCAGCAAACTTATGACCTTTGGTGTATTGTTATCACAACTGCAACAAAGCCATTTTTCTCTTTTTTATTCCAATTGTTGTGGTGTCAAATTCGTATGTTGTGGAAGGCTAGGGGCAAGAACACTTCCATGTTTATAGTTGTAAGTGGTAGGCTTCCTTGTGGCCATAATTTTTCTTTCCATTTTTCTTGCAAACCTAAATGCCTTCTCTAATGAATCAGGTTCCCAAAGGAAAACCTCATGTTGGATGTTATCCATTAAAGTCCCTATGAACACATCAATCCTATGCTCATCTGGAATACATTTGACCCTTATATTCAATTTTTGGAATTACTCAATGTGCTCCATCATTGAACCCTTTTGTTTGAGATTTATTAATTGTCTCAAAAAAGTGTTTCTTTTTTTATCCTTGTAATGTGTTGTCATTTCTTCCATAAAAATTGCCCAAGTGACAATTTGTTTATGAGAGCAAAGCCATCGATACCATACAAACTAATTTGGTTCCAAATATAAAGTTGCAATGCGTACCTTTTGTGTGTTTTTCACATTATGGAGATCGAAATATTGCTCCATCTGTAGTATCCACGTTATGACATCTTTTCCATCAAACTTCCTCATATCGATCTTTGGAACATGGTGGGTCTTTAATCCACCGTTAGAGTCTATGAAATCATGATTAACATTTCTTTTGTTCTCCTCATGAGTTTCCATTACCACCCTTTCGCCATTAGTAAGCATTTCTTGTAGAAAATTTGTCAAATTCTTCTTCAAATATTCCATGTTTCCTTTAAGTTTTTGTTCTATACCATCCATCTTAGCTTCCACATCTATCCTCAAATCTTCCATGTTTCCTTTAAGTTTTTATTCTATACCATTCCTCTTAGCTTCCATGCCTTTCTTTAAACCATTCATCTTAGCTTCCACACCATCCATTTTAGCTTCCATGCCTTTCTTTAAACTATCCATCTCAGCTTCTGCTACTTTTTGTGAGAGTGAATTTTGTTGCACTTGGTCTCATAATTTCGATGTATCATGTTGTATTTCTTCCTCTTCTTCATGATTCATGCTAGAGTTTTCAGCTTTCTTACTAGGTGTTTCCATTTTATTTCTTCGGGGCATCAATTAATAATGCTTCACTACACCCTTTGAATTCCTTAAAGCTAATTTTTCAAACCAAAATTATGCAAAAAAAAAAACTACACACCTTTTTTCACTTTGTAGGATCTCAATATTGAATCCGTTGTATCTCTATAATTTCAGATCTCCAAGGTCTAAAATTTCATCTTGAAGTAGCCCTCTAAGTCCTCTTTCCAATCCTACAAGTCTAATCAAGATTGGATTCTCCAAGGAAGAGTTATTCCAAATCTCCCACGATGACCTGATTATAGACTGGTTCAGTAGAGAGAACTTGTATGAAGTGCCACATGTCATTGTTTTGACCTTAGGACCTAAAATCGATACATAGAAAACTATAGGTTTCCTATTTCTGTAACTTCTAATGAAATTTAAAATCTAATGCTTAGAAATAACGTTATGATGATCTTCCCCAGGTCGCTTGTTTGATATATATTTCACGATCTTGCAAAAACCCTAACTTTCTTGGATCATATCTTCGAAAATATAGCGAGACAATATCGGAAATTTGGACCCAAGGTTTAGAGAGATTTCAAATCAAATGGGTTTTTTTTTAGCTTCTGAAACATCACAGAAAAAAATTATAGCGAAAATGCCACGATGACATGTTTGGTGCAGCGAAACCCTAGAATCAAAAGTTCTGATACCAAATGTTATGCAACCAACTCACAAAATAGAAGAAAGGATAGATCAAGGCTTTAAAAATCAGACTCTTCTAGGGGAAAACCTTTACATTACACAAATGAACAATTCTTGGATGATAAAAATGACAAAGCCTTCTTTCTATGTATAGGAGTCTAAGGGGTCACAATATAAGCAAAGTCGACATAATAATATAAGGGAACAAGAATTACAATAGTGGGCTTGTATGGGGCACAATAATAACAATATTGGGACAATAGGGGCACAACAATAACAATAAGGGCTACAATGAAAATAATAATGGGGGAATCACTAGTATTATAGGGACCTAACAATTCTACTCTCCATCACTTGGCCATTATTCGAATTGATACATTACAAAAAAAAAATCTCTATATCAACTTACCATTACTTACCCATTACTCTTGAAAGTCATGGTCACTTTTATGAAAGTTTTTTAAGAATGTTTGGAAACCCATCTAGACTCCATGGAAAACACCCTGTAATATATGACTAACAAATCTAACATAATCATATTAGGCACAACATTTTCAATCAAATGAAATATTTTTAACTATCAATCAATCTTGTAATGTTAGGTGATATTTCAGTCACATTAATTCTACAAGTACTTAGAGAGAACCAACACTCTAATCATCAAAATGATAAATCACTGCACCACGTGCACATTGTCTTAGCTCCCGCTAAAGATATCCACACAATACTTCTAAAAGTACTCGTAGAGCACCTAATTCCCTCTGATCATTCAAATGACCAATAAATGCACCAAGTGCATACTATCTTAGCCTCTACCAAGACATTCAAAAAATTGGTAATACAATAAAGAAACTAAAATTCCAATAATTCCTTATGGAGCACTACGCTCCTTTCGTGTTAAGATGTACAACCATATACTACAAAAAAAACTACTAAACACAAAATTATGCTTTTACATATACTTTACCAATTAAATTGATCCAAATTGGATCATTATATTGTTTTTCATCCATCTCGATGCATTTGGAAAGTGGAGGAATCAGCTCATGGGACCATTTTATTGGCAGGACATAATTTGGAAAAATGGGGTCTGAAACATTCCAAGAGTGTTTTGAGGCATCAAATGATGTTTTTTTTTTGTATAGCTTTGTATATTAGCTCCACAACTTTTCATGATATTCTACACAGAGAAATATTTTCAACAACATAAGAATTGCGTCAAGCGGAGTCCGTATGAAAAGGTTATGCCACTCAGAAGTTGACCTTCCTGGTTTCACACCTATAATTCGGTAGAATGTCACGCTAGCCCCCATTATCCATGGAAAAGGGGATAGCCACATGTTTGTGATGTAAAAGACTCTAGAAGGGTCTATTTTGTAACTCTAGTTAAGAGTTTATATAGTCAAACTTAACCACTAGTAGGCTATTAGGTTGTGTTATAACTGGGCCATTAGGAGGAAGAGGCATTCCATTCTTTCGAGAGAATTTTGTTCCATAGGTGAGTAAAGATAGATAAGAGAGATAGGAGGTAGAGAACACAGAGAGGATCTATGCATTGTAGTAGCCAACGGGCCACAAACATTACTTCTTTGTATCTATAGCCATATTTCTAGATAGAGAAAGTGAGCGAAGCGACTTCACCTTCCAGCTGGGTTTTCTCCCAAAAGGGTTTCCCAGAGAGCATATCTTTTGTCTTATGTGAGTGTGATCTTGTTTTATTCGTTCTCTACTTTTCTGCATAATTTATATTCACATGTATGCACTAATCATAGGAAAATCTAGAGATCTAGAAATTAAATAAAATGGCAATAGTGTAGAATCTCATATCTTTCTAATATAATATTATCAGATTTGTTGTGACAAATTGTCTAGTGGAATATCCATGGTAGTTTACAAATCATAAATGCCACTATATATACCAGATGCAAGGGTTACTTCTAATAAAAAGTTTTTGGTTTAAATGTTAGTATTTTATTTGTACAACAACTTCCAAAGTTATTTCCATTTAATTTATTTGTTTTATTGCTTAACTCTAGTGAGGTTACAACAATGTTAAACTAAACCTATCCCCTACCCCACCCGAGTCACTGTCACAAGGTTGGGAAACTTCGAGAGGGTTTATGATAACCCACCACCGAGAAATACATAACAGGCTTGGATGTTTGCTTGCAATCCCTGGCCAGAGAAATTACAAATTTATAGAGGCAGAAGAAGGATCTAGAATCCTGTATGAGATTTAGATGGAGATCTAGAAATTAATGGCGGTGTAGAAGGATCTAGAATCCTAGAGATCTAGAAACTAATGATGGTGTAGAAGGATCTAGAATCATGCATGTGATTCATGAATTTGGCTTCACACTTAACACTCTCTCCAAAAAATGGGAGGAGGGGGGAATTTACTTGGACAATGGCCATTGGAAACAAGATTTCCTTATAAAGACCTGAGCATAGAGGAATCAATCATGACACAATTATTTTAACAATAAATTATAGATATTCTACATAGGGTTATAAGAATTTTTCCCTAGAATAAGTGGAAGAGTTGGGCTTACCAAAAAATCCATTGTAAGTCGTGTCAAGTTAAAGGGGCAGAAATTTTGGAATACTATAATGAAATTCCTCATTTTTGCAACTTGGAAAAGAAATATGATAGCTGGTTAGACCACATAAACCAAGAATGCTACAACGAAAGAATGAGGTGGCATTTCTCATTCAAGAACTTGGAACCTAATCTCTGCTTCTTACCAAAATTAAGTCGTGGGGTACCAAATCTCCTCAGGGAGGATAACAACAACATGGAAAGAAAATAAAATCACACTTGGATTAACATAAGAGCCAGCAAGGGCAATTCGAATGGCCATAACTGTCATAGTAAAGTCAAATGGAATCCAAACTAGAAAACCATGTGAAATGAAAAAGAGCAAGGGAAAAGACCCTATTTTCCAAAAGGAAACCCTAACAGCATAAGTGTCATTTGATTGTTCGAAACGATCACAACCATTCACGATTTTACCCACCTACTCGACCACATGAAAGCCATGTGTCAACGGTTGTCTAAACGAGTATGATGCAGCTTTGTGGTAAAGTTATGTGCCAGCATTAATATAATAGACCCACAACAGTCATCAACATAAGGGGATAATACGTGGAATATCCAAAGTTCAAAGCTTGGGGTGGGGTGATTCCTTAACCAAGTGAACATTCATAAGGAGGACATTGTTAGGGCCTACGTTAAACTGTATGCCAAGGAGGTGGAGCACCATGTTATACTTAAGCTATACATGGATGGAAGATGGTAGTATAATAAAACCACAATTACATATATATGATAAGTGCAATAGACCCACAAATATATACATATAACTCATGTGCCAGGGTAAGGCATAATTGCATCCACGATCATTTAATACATATGTAAATATGCTTGAGTCCCTAAGCTAGACGGATGAAAGAGATAAAAATATTTTGTGTTACATACTACAAACTCATGGATATATGCAATTAAGAGGAATAACCAATATTTATGTCCTACATATATAAATATGGTACCTAGTTAAATAGTAAGAAGCCATATCGAAACGTCTTTTTCTCCAGCTAATGGGAGATGTATAGTTTGTAGTGTGAACGAACACATTGGTTGAGGTCCAGAATGTATGCATTGGTGTAAGAAGTGAGATGAGGTAAACCCTATAATCACCATGGACAAAGTAAGTATCAGATATGTTATTACCAAAATTATATGACACGTCAACTTCCTATAGAAACTATATACCTTCGTGCATGCAACCAAGCCAAATCATAGTATTAAGCTTGATCAAATTCAACCTTTAATTTTATTTTTGTTTAATTTGGATAATAAGGTTATTTTATAGGTAAAAGTATATACTAATGTTCTATATATAATATATATATATATATATATATATATATATATATATATAATTTTTTTTAATTTGAAATAGTGGGAAGGTTAAAATCATTAAAATATTAATATAGTTTGATTTAATCTCAATGATATCAAATTCGCCCATAAGATAGTAAAACATGATTTTAGCTCAATAAACACCATATATGTAGCTAACCATAGTAGAAAAATTATATATCTATATATGAATTTAACATTTTATGATTTAAAATATATTATTAAACTTAAGTTTTCACATTAGGTACTCATCATTATTATATGTAACCATAAAAAAGTTATGATGGTAGAGACATTGAATTTGAGGCCAAATGATAGCAATGTTGTCGCCACCAGCACTGTTTACAACACCAATTTTTGTGACACCTCAGCTAGCCCTTATAATGCTCTCACTAGAAGAAATCATGAAAACACTAAAAGGGTCGTCGATAGCTAATAGTTAGGAAGAAAAACCTCATTATGAGTAAAGAAACCTAGAAGCATATAAGGGATAATATCATAGAAAACCTCATGAGGATATATGTAGGGAGCTACAAAATATTAAGTTCTTAGAGTTTTCAGTAGGGTGGGTGATATAGCTGGATAATGGTGGCCACTTGCCTATTCCACTTGGACCCCACACTATTGTTTATTTTTGGTTTCCTTAATAGTAGCACAACTTAATATTTTTGGGAGTTTTCATGGTTCTAAACTTCCGAAGGAGTTTTGAGGGACTAAAAGATGCTTTTAGAGAAAACAGAGAGACTTGAAAAGTGCCTCAATAAATAAGAGTTTCTTTTTGGCCTTTTCTTTGAGATATTTGAAACTAGGTGTTATGATAGCCAAACAGATATCATACTCCAAAGTTACAAACCTGTGAAGTTGACATTCCAACTTACCCCAACGGGACCCACAAGCTTTTGGCACTTCATCTCCTAGGATTAGGTTTTTGGATGTTTAGGGTTTCTCATTGTTTTTCAATGATTAAAAGCCACTCAGCCTCATTGTAACATAGTTAAGAGACATGTAGCTACCACATCTCTTCTCATAGATAAGATACCATCACCCGAGCTAGTTTATTTCCATTATGCATGTAAGCATATTTCAGTTCTTTGATATTAATGAAATGAAGTTTTATTTCTGCTGCATCTTGGTTTTTATGTTTCTATATGTATTTTTTTGCATTCTTGTATAACTCTGGACCAGTGGTATCAGAGCAGTCTTCTATTTCTCAATTTTTCTTTGCATGTCCCCAACGAGCTCAGGGTGTAAGGAGTTAGGGCTCGAAATGGTTGAACCTTTGCAAGACCAACCTCACAAACCCCGACAACCTCCTATGGTGGAACAAAATAAGGAAAAGGGAGTAGGATATCCTTTCAAAATATTTCTTAAGGCAACCCTCGAGTGACAAAGGAACGTGATGATGGATAACTTTTCCTAGATCCTTCGGTAGCTACCCACAGGGAATACATCTTCATCCAAAAGCCACTCTAGAGGCACCACTCCCTTTAAGGTTCAAGTCAGCTTTAACATTCCCATTTTTTAAGGCTAGGTAGATGTAGACACCATAGAGAGATGACTAAATCTATTGGAAGGATAGTTTTAGGTTCATGACTTTTCCAATCGGGAAAATATTACTTTCACTCCTCAAAGTCACCCCCCATGTCAAGGATTGTTGGGAAACGTACAATGAATAGAAGGAGAATATGGAATTCTCATTGTTTTTAGCTACGCCCACTTGGAATTCTTTCTGAGACGCCATTAAGGAACAATATTACCCTATTGGGTGCTATGAAGATAAATACATAAAGTGGACCATGCTACGGCAGGGAAGGGACCAAGACGTGACACAGTTCACAAATAGTTTTCATACCCTTCATACGAAGTTGGGTATCAAAATGGAATTTGATACTCAAGTACCATGGTTGTCTACATAAGTACATCCATGACGAGATGTATTTCGTATACATCTCCTCGCTTAGCGTTTCCTATCGATACACTATCAAGATCGAGTAGAAATTTAAACAAAAGAAGCGAGACTTTGGATTTCTGAATCCAAAGCAAAGGAAAGGCACTCCCAAACTGCAAAACAAAGGAAAAATCCTAGGTGGGGTGACCTAGGACAACTTGTTGAAGCTGAAAACAAATAACAACACCAGAAAGACAAATAAGGACACAAGGGAATTATGTGAGTTCAAAAAGAGCCCCACTCACAACACAAGTGAGTATCGAACCAAGCAGTCATTGGTGTCTGTACTGAAAACTTCCAAATCAGATGCATGCTATGAATCTGACCGAGAACCCAACAACGTGAAAAGCAAAGGGAAGTAGAGTATTGATTTATATCCCAGTGCCATTATTGCCACCACCAAGCTCTAGAAGACTAATCCCAAATATCTAGAGGAGGGGGAGTGACTCTTCCACTCACAAATGTGGGTGAAGGGTTATCCACCAAATTTCATTGTTGATAGCAAAAGCAAAAAGAACCTCATTTCAAAAGCTATCGTGAAGCAGTTGGGCCTACCGATGACACCATACCCATAGTTTTACACCATCGGGTGGATTCAGCAAGGACATGATCTCTGCGTCAGCTAGTAGTGTCGCCTTCCCTACATCATCAAGCTCTTTGTAGATGAGGTATTGTGTGATGTTGCTCCTCTTGAATTTTGTGATGTATTATTAGGTCAACCAAACTTGTGGAAGCATCGTGTTATGTATGATTCTAAGCCTCAAACTATTATTATTTATTTGGGAAACAAGTTGTTTATGATATCGGAGGTAGCAGTGCCTACTGCCATCTCTTTGATCTTTGTGAAGCAATGCAATAAGATAATTTTCTAGACAGACAAATTTCTCTTCCTTATGATTTGTCCTCATGGAAAGAAGAAGGTTGTGGCCACATCTGTGACCTCCAGACAGGGCTCCTGCGCAAGAAAACAATAGATATACAAGGACATGGAGTAGTACTTAGATATATTCACCTCACCCACAAGGGTACCCCTACACTGACAGGTAAAGCACTCCATCGATCTGACCTCAGGCAAGTGGCTACCCAACGGGTCGATCTATCATTGCTTTTTTCTAGAGAATGATGAAATCAAGAGGCAGATTCAGGAGCTGTTGCAAAAAGGGAACATCAGGCTAGGTTCATCCCCATGTGGGAGCCCAATCGTGTTGGTACAGAAGAAGGACAGGACCTCAAGACTCTGTATTGATTATCTATCCAAAATAGGTATTCAATCCCACATCTTTATGACCTTATGGACCAGCTCAAGGAGGCCAAATAGATTAGAAACTTTGAATTCAAGTCTGGTTATCTCCAGGTACCAATCAAACCCTTCGATGTGTGGAAGGCTACCTTAAAATCCAAGGAGGGAATTTTCAAATGGATGGTCATGTGTTTCTGATTGAAAAATGACCCTGCAACCTTCATGAGGCTCATGTATGACATCTTGCGACCCTTCAAAACTCATTCACGGTAGTCTATTTATAGGAAATCCTCATCTTCAACTAGAGTTGGGAAGAATGCCTCCACCATATTCAACAGGTCCTCCAAACCCTACAACAACATAAATAGTGTTCTAATATGGAGAAATTCACTTTTCATATAAACTAAGTTCAATATCTAGGGTACATAATTGATGAGTCTCATGTGCATGTCGACCCAAGAAAGATAGAAGTTATTTGTGATTGGCCAACTCCAAACACTCTAATATAGCTTTGCAGTTCTCATGGTCTTGCCAATTTCTACCACAGGTTCATGTTGGGGTTATGTCATATCACTTGGCCTTTGAGTCAAGTCACCAAGGGTGGAGCGAAAGGAAATTTCTTTTGGTCTGAATCCAAACAGAAGGATTTTGCTGAGTTGAAGCATTGTCTCTCCTCTACACCAGTGCTTACATTACTAGACTTTCAGTAACCATTTGAGATTGAGATGGAGGCCTGTGACTATGCTATTGGTGCAATTCTTATTCAAGAGGGGCGTCAAGTGGCAGATCACATTTAGACACTTTTAAACGCATTCTGAAAGTATCTTGCCTATGAAAAAGAGATGTATTCCATTGTGCGAACCTTGTTAGAAAATTATATATTATAAAGCAAAGGAACACATAAAATATTGCAAAAATATGAACATAGAAAATGCGTAAGACAAGAAAGACACAGATATATGTGGTTCACCCAATTTGGGCTACGTTCATGGAGAAACAACCAATCCTTCCTTTTATACTATATAGAAAAATGAAGAGATACAACCCACAACAAATTCTATATAATTACCTCTTCTCTTTCACACAATCTCCTCTCTCTTTCTCTCT